>OU015500.1:48643532-48848532 GCA_907164885.2 Dolomedes plantarius | reverse complement strand
CTGTGTATCCGCATTACTTACAAACCTTCTCCTTAAAGACAAAAAAAGGAAATTTCGCTCCTTATTTATTGAAAACAAAATGCATTAAATATCTAGGTTTTCGTGCCAAGTTTTTACCAATGGATAGTAATTTTTCCTTCCTATCATCGTGTTGTCGGTTACATTTAAGTTCCTATCCACCGCATCGCGATTTTCTTCCCATTCTTTGCTGTTCCGTGATCTAAGAGATAGGGAAATAAATTGAAACCCCATCAATCAAATGTGCGAGAAAACAATGTGCTCTGTTTTCAGTTGTTCATCATTTCTGAGTTTTAGGCTCGAAGTGGGAGAAATGAATACCGCTTGAAATATAATCTGGCATCCTTTATGCAGTAATTGAGTGTTTCTACCTGCAGTCATGGTTCGACATCATTCGTGAGTTCATCTATATGGAATGCGAATATACGATGCGAATATGGTAATCAGCTCTCGATAAGCCAAAACTAGTATTAATGGAGCACTTGTACTAAAGAAACCAGTGAACTTACAAAATAGGAACCAATAATTAAGAATGGTTGCTGGTTTCGAAATAGTAAATGCATGATTCTTCATCAGGTTCGGCAACAAAATGGTCTCAAAGACGTATGTGAACTGTAAAACTACATACTTATTTAAAGCTTATCGCTTGATATATATATATATATATATATATATATATATATATATATATATATATATATATATATATATATATATATATATATATATATATACAGGGCTCGATTTGTGGCGGAACGCCCCGAAATTGCGTTCCGGTACCTCTGTTTGGGAAAATAAATTTCGATAGTTAAAAACATTTATTTAATCACGCATTTCTCTGTTAGTGAGTGGGCCTGGCCTATTATATATATATATATATATATATATATATATATATATATATATATATATATATATATATATATATATATATATATATATATATATATATATATATTATTTATTTATAGATATATGCGTGATTAAATAAATGTTTTTAGCGGCACCTTCGGCACCTTTTGGCTGTTTCTAGAAATCGAGCACTGTGTGTGTGTGAGAGAGAGAGATATATTAAAATGAAACAATATTGTTGAACACGTCGTAAAATACACCCTACGCCGTATTCCCTAAGCGTTCGTTCATATTCCACAAACTAAAAGATTTACTCGAAAACGATATGTTGAAACTTCGCTTTGTTCTCGTCGATTCAAAAAAAATTCCCCGACTCCCGGAGAATAAAAGTCCAACCTTAATATTTGCTCTCTGCCGAATTCGAAAGTCATAAATCGCGAATAAAGAACATTATCTTCCTCAAAAGCCAAAAAGTGCTATCTCGCCGCCCTGCTTTTCGTCTTTTTTCCCCTCTCCTGTCTGCTATCTGAAACTTCGTGCTGTTTCGGAATTCTGGGGAGCAGGAGGGGGCACTTGAGGGAACAGAGAGAGTATTTTGTTCCTCGAATTGATGACGAGAGCGACGTGCCGTTCTCAAAGGGCGGAATATCCAGTTACTTTGTCCTCGAGAAGGTTATGGTTCGTAGAGTTTCCAATTAAATTTTGCTGTGATACCACTTAGCTCTCATAGAGTGGGTCTCAAGACTGTGTTTTCTGGGACGCAAATAAAAAAAAGAGAATTGAATTTTGCCGAGTTGGTGCTTTAAGTGCTGGAAATTTGACCCGCATTTTGCAATTTTTCATTGAGAAATGCGACTTTAAAATCTCAGCTGGCTTTGCGTGTACGGCAGGGGTGTCAAACGCGCGGCCCGCGACGAACATTTTTGCGGCCTGGCCAATATATTGGCCCACAATAATATATAATAAAATAACCGACGCAGAATTATAATAAGATAGCAAGAATTCGCTAAATGTTTTTTTAATGATACTCTTTTTTGCTATTATTAAACAAAATGCATATATTTATGTTGAATATACTGTAATTAGGTAAATAAACCTACGTTTCTATTAATATTGATTTTTTTTTTTTTTTGCGGCCCACCTATAGTTAAACCTTGTTTGTTTGGCCCAAGGTAGCCTTTGAGTTTGACACCCCTGGTGTACGGAGTCAAGCTAATTTGGTAGTGAACAAACAGCGAATTTGAGACAACCGGTCAACTTTGGAGGAGTCACCAAAAATTTCATGTAAATGTGCGATTACATACGTTAAAATTCCCATGCGTGGAACCTTTCCTCACGTCTGTGCAAAAGATCTTGTGGAATGCAAAACCATATCTACCGCCAGTACAAACATTTATATGGCTTTCAATGTCCTGATCTTCAACACCGATTTCACAGGCTTCTCACGTTTTCGGTGAGATTATATATATGGCTTTTGTTGGTTTCATCTTCAGACCTGTATGAATATGGCTTTTATAGAATTCATTTTTAGTGCGATTAATACGGCTTTCATTGGCTTCATTTTCAGGACACGCATAAGTCATGCTTTAGTAGGACTCACCTTTAGTATGGACATATGTATAGCTTCCGTAGACTCCTATTTATAGTCCATCTTATAGGACTTACCTGTAGGTTTGTTGGGTATATGCTTGCCCAAAACAAACCCCTTATCTGCCATTATTAATTTTTCACTGTCAGGTATTATATCAGTATATCATTGTCCTCTCTCTCTCTTTAAATATATATATATATATATATATATATATATATATATATATATATGCATGTATGTGTGTGTATATATATGTATGTATATATATATATATATATATATATATATATATATATATATATATGCATGTATGTGTGTGTATATATATGCATGTATATATATATATATATATATATATATATATATATATATATATTACATATGCATATACATATATATATATACATATATATGTATAGAATATGTGTGTGTGTGTGTGTGTATACAAACATACACGTGGGTGTATACATGGCGTGAGTATACACACGCATACAGTTGAGTTTAACGCAGTCTCATCGTTCCACTTCAAACCTTTGTTAAAAAGAAATTAACATAAAATTTACAAACATGATCTAATAAAATGAGAAGGGTTGAAAGTAACTAAACGAAACTACTATTTATAGTAAAGATAGGCATCTGTAGCGTGCACACAGCCGGCGTAGGTTTCGCCCTCATTATAGACTCGTCAGCATGGCATAGCCGACAAATACCCTGAAGGAAAATGAATTCTAAACGCGGAGTTACTTTTAATAATAACTGACATATTTCCTCTCAGCAGCTAGTTAAAAACTTTCTTTTCTGAATCAAATAGTTAATGGGATGACTGTTAATAGATTTGTGCATATTACACTTATAGCTTTATATGCATTAATCACTTCTTGGCATATCGGTGATGCTATAAATATTTTGGCATTCCACTTGAAAATCAATCCTAGAATTCACCTAGAACAGCCATTGTTTCATAAAACTTTTTACAGCTTTTATTTTGAAACCTTTTTTTTTTATGATTTCACCCTCTGGCAAGTTTTTTTAAATTTTGAAACAACATTCATCTTCCTCTTTTGTCAACTTATATTATCATTTCATGTTATTCATTGCTAATTTTATATTTTGCTCTTGCAAATGATATTTAATACCATAATACGTTTCGCGTAAATATGCGAATATCTATGCTAATCACTGGCATAATCAGTGGTATTAAAACCATTTCATCAAGTATTTTTTACTGTTTTTGTATAATATCAGTATATCCAGTCGAGGTAATGTCAATAAAAGCGTTTGACGCTTAAGATATTTTTCCATAATAGGAACATACAGAGTAGGATTAAAGTATTTTCAGCAGCTTGACTCTCCTTTCTTAAACTGTGTTCTCCTCCTAAATCAGGGTTATCTCTCCAAAATAAGGGGTTTCATAAAAATTTACGTTTACGTAACCCATCCAAAATTTGTTATTCTAAGCCCATATTCAGGTCCCAGGTCAAAAATCTCGCAATTTCATTAAAACTTCCGTTTTCGTATTCATTATCTCGTGTTTTGTTGCGACTTAGGCGATGAATAATTGAATTCTGCGCGATTATAGCGACAAATCCACTCTGCGTGCACCCTTTCATTCCATTCCATTTTCCTGTCGCGTTGTTCGAAAATCCCCCTTCGTTGTTTGTTTCCCCCCGAGTTTTCCTCAATATTGATGTATGGGTCTGCCCACGCACGCTTCATATCTGCGCGTATTGAATAAAAGAGAGAAAGAGCAGCATCTCTTCTCTTTCATCCCGTAATATATTCATTCCGACGATGAAAGGGCGGTGTCGTGCGTTTCTATGGCAACACCCTCCCATAATCCAGAAGCCGGGAGACAGCGCGGCCATGAAATAGAACTCATTTGCAGCCTGCAACCCTGAAGGCAAGCCATGACCCACTAGACGCGTGAAGGCGTCGCTCGCTTACTTGCCGATAAGTTGCACTCGCTTGAGTGTTTGTTTCTCTTTTTTTTTTCATTTCTTTTCGTTTCTTTTTTCAGTTTTTTTTATTTCGTTTCGGTTGCTTATAGCCTTTGCTGGATGTGCTTTCTGTTTTCGTGCGTTCATTTCTGTTTCTGAGTTCGGACGTTTTGTTCGTCGGCAAAGTAGGTCTCCCACGACCAGCTCATCTTCGCACTTGGATTTCTAGTCGTCGATATGAATGCCGAAAGCCGCATCTGTATGTGGAAATACAAGCGGATCTAATGTTCTGATGGAGCTGCATTTCTCAGTACTCACGACATTGAAAATGCTAAAATAATAACCGGCCAAACCGAGTGGAAAGCGCTTGCAAGAAGTGCTTTTGTTAACTTTATCTTCAACAATTGAGAAGGCGCTTTGTTTGTTGATATCCGCTACCAGGAGACTTGGTTTACTCAGAGGATTTATTTATATATATATAAAAAAAATAGGCAATTTGGAACAAATGCCTCCCGGAACGTGATGTCTAAATAGCAGATTAATTTCTTTTATGCTGTCGCACCATCGATTCGAATGATATTTGCGTGACGGCTTTGTGCAGAGAAGAGAAAAAAAGCCCCGATTGATTCTGCTTCAAACGACACGCATTTTGCCCCAGTTTCGAACAACGCAGTTTGGACTCTGCTCGTGACATTTATCAACAAAACGTGAAGTTCGGCTTTTCATCTCCTGCCTTCAGAATAGATCCATCCACCAAAAGGGCTACTGGAAACCCTAATGCGCCCGTACCCGTCGAACCGTCCCCTTTCTCTCCAATTCTGAGCCTCGGCCTTATTTAATATTGATGAACCCGTTTTGGGAAAAGCGATCAATTTAATATGCTCCACATTTTTATATCGCTCGTGTCTACTTAGGTGATTAATAGCGACTTGTGCTATGCCAATCTGCGTTGTTCGGTAGCCCTCAACTTTATGTGCGTAACTTGGGCGAGAAAGTGTTACAAATAAATTCCCTTTCCAAGTGTACTAGGACTGGATTCAAAGTACTTCATTTGATGTAAGTACGAGAAGATATCAGCTGTCAATTTTTCATGAAATTCAGGTCACTGGTTTACATATCATTGGTTTTATATAAGTGAACTCATCTTGAATTACTTCTTCATCCTCAAGTTGATAGCACTATTTAATTAATTTGCAACTGAATTCATATCCACCAAGACACAGTGGTTCTCTTTGTATGCTAGTTTGCTGGTTCTACGAGTATTATACTTGCACTCTCTCTCTCTCTCTCTATTTATTAATATCGCTTTTGTTTTAGACGCATGTTTTTGTAGATTATGCATAGATAGCTCACAATATTGTTATTTATATCAATCAGTATTTTCCTGATATCTTTCTTCTATACAATGCATATCTGATAAAACATATCTTGACATATCTACTTAACTAATTTTTTATCTATTTAAGTGAATTTTCGGAACTGCCTCGTAGAGATGATGCTTGAAAATTTCTGTTATGTGATGAAACTTCCATTCTGAAATTTTCTCTTAATAATCGCTTTGTACCTGCCGTTTACCGCCAACTTTCCGTTTGTGGTAAAACTGTGAAGTATAACTGATTTTATTAGATTGCTATTGATCGATTGCCCAATCGTTTATATTTTCTAATGCACAACTACCAATGCTAAAAAAATTGGAGGACTTAGCTATACCATATAATTTCCAAAAATTCATGTCTGTAAAGTAAAAAAAAAAATATCTACTAAAAAATCACCATGGCTATAGATTACGAAGAACCCGACAGTTTTGACGAAAATTTATGCCGTTCTAGATCTGTCTCAGTCCAGTGTGACGAAAACTTTTTGTATTTTGAAGAAAACTTACACAGATCGCGAAGCTCTTCCTTATCTGGTCTTATATGGGAGTGGGGTAAACGGTAAGTGTTTCCCTTTTTTATTCTCGTATCTATTCATTATTTCTTAGCGGCTCTTATCCTCTCGAGAAAACGTTGATTCTACAAAATTGTTGTTTAAAATAGTGGCCACTGTACTGCCTTTCATGTGTATCTTTTTAAACATTTTTACCGGGTAAAACTATTGTTGTATAAAAGATTCTGTGGAATGATCGCTTTCTGTTACCGTATTCACTATTTTTTTTTAATGAATATTTGCTGTAAAAAGATATTTTGCTTTGTAAACGTTTGCATTTAAATATAATAGGTTAATACTGCTTGATGTTTTAAGATTTAGAGAACGAAATTTTATTCTATTATTCTTCGATGAAATCGAGACACCATTTTATTTAAAATTATATATTTTTTTCTAAAAAATAATATTATTTTTTAAAGGTTTACTTCCCCAAATATTTTTTAACATTTTAGTGCATGGAAATATAAATATGTGTTACAGTATTTTATTGTATATAACATATTTTATTGTATAAAATTATTGGCTAAAATATTTCAATTTTGCTTTAGCTGATTCAGCTAAAGCAAAATTGTCTGTCTAATTAACTATTTCTTTTCTAAAGCTAACTTATTCCTCAATTTTTTAAAATTCGTATTTTCTGCATAAATTTTATTTAATTTTATAAGTTTTTATTTCTAAATATTGTTACAATTTTTCCATGCAGACTTTATAATTGGAGAAAAAAATGAATAAATCTTCGATGAAATCTAATCCATAAAAGTACTGTTTAATTAAAAATTCGATGTTGTTTCAACTAATGATATAATTCTTAAATTAAGATTCCCATAAAAGTTGAATTCAGTTCATAGTTCGATATGTCGGCGTACAATGGTTTCTCCCTGATTATGGACTTCGCAGCATGGCATAACCAACAAGAATGCCGGTAGAAACTAATTTCTCTTAATTTTAACTGGGAACTAACCTTCCACCCTCTGTCTCACATTGAATTGAACGGAGAGTCTTCAAAATTTTAAAAGCTTTAACATGATAAGATTGCATGAAACACAGTAAAGAGGGATCACGTATGCAAAAATTAGCATTTTCAGTATACGCACCTTTTCGTAACATGGCATCAGCAGCGGAACCAGATTTTATCCACCTCTAACTATGTACCAATGTACTATCCGTCTATGTACTATCCGCCTTTAACTATGTACCAATATACGTCCATTTAGGTCCATGACAGTAGATAAGCTTGGGATGCCAATCTTGGCATAAGTTATCTCTCTTGCTGTGGTGTGTTTCATGCATTTAATTTAGCTTATAGCGTTTAATTCACGCACAATAGGCGTGTAAGCAGCATATACTGCATTAATCTTACAATCGAAATCATGTAATCTATCATTTAAGCATCATCCCTTAATTGTCGTTCAAAAAATATATGTGAATTCATTCGATAGTATATGTTCATTTTGCTTAAAAATATTTATTTATTGAAATGTTTCTTTCATGTAATAAAAAGAGCAAAAAAATTGCTTTTAATAGCACATAAAATGTCGACCAAGTGAAGGAAATAAAGCCCTACAAACAGTTTTCCTCGGTTTTATTGTTAGCATAATTTTAAACAAATCAATTTCACCTAAGAATTTCCTTGAAGGGAAAAAAAATTACCACTGCATGTACTATATTTCTAACTATCCCTGCTATAAATGCCTTGCTGCTAAACAGGATTGATATTGAGAAGCTGGGGTTGAAATTACTAGGCTTGGCCCGGCCCGATGGATCGTTGCTTTGAGCCGGCTCGACTGGTTTTTGCATTATTCATCGGATTTAATCTAATAAGGAATATGCATAGTTTACTTATGACTAATACGTTAGCAGTTGGGCTATTGTTATCACTTTTGACGGATTTGCGTTTCTGCCTTTTTAGAGTTCGATAAAAATTTCTATTAATACCAGGAATGCCTTGGCGACTGTTAACAGAGGGAAATAACAATGAATTTAACAATGAAATACCTTGGTGCGTATTTAAAACGTCGAATGGAGTATTTTTTTTTAAAGTTTTTATTTTTATTATATGTAGTGTTACTAATTGCCAGTTTTCTTTTGAGTACTAAGGAGATTTAATATTTAATTGTAAACCTAGATAGCTCAATTAGATAATAAACTGAAAAAGAAATTTAAAAAACTTTTTCAGTAAATATCCCGTTTATTTTATTTAGTGCATTATTGGTAAGTACAAAATTTAATGACTTTGTTGTAAGAAAAAAAATGGGTTTTTGTTTGTGTTCATGTAAAGGAGAATCTTTTCAAATGATTAAAATTAACATTTTGAATTCGTAAGATTACCGTTGGTTGTGTGTTTTTAACATTACGGGTTTTAATAGTTTAACCAAGAAATTATTATAGATAATCTAATAATAATAATAATTAAATAATGTTAAATATTTCCTAATGTTTCCGCATCTTCTCACTATTTCTTTTTCAGCGCTGTTTCGTTTAAAGTTGATACACCAACTTCTATTAAGTTATCTTACTTCTTTTAATATTGATGAGAAAACACCGATCTAATCGTTCTTTCCTATGTTCGCTTACTCTGTTATTACATATTTCGCGTTTTACTTATGAATAAACAACGCTCATTTGTTATTAACGCCTCCTGCCTCTTTGATTTTCTGTTTATTTATATGTAAGAAATTAAGTATTAATACCTACTGCAGGAAAAAATATATAAATTATTCCTACATCACGTCTCGTATCACAGCGGAATGAAATAAGTTCTGGCTAGATTTCGAGAACGTTCCATTAATAATGAATACTGAAGTGATTTTCATCGGCGGGATTTTTTTGCGCTCGAAATCAAAAGTACTCTGGAAGGAAATTTGATCATTCCGAATGGATTTCAAAACGCCAGCCGTTTATTTCTCAGTGATTTCCCTGTAGAGCACTTGAAATTGATTTACTCTCTTTCTAAAGAAAAAATTACTTCATACGTTTTTCTCACGAAGTTTAAGTTAGATTAAATGCCATTTAAGTTCGGAGTCTTAATTTCTCTTAATCCAGTGAAGTATTTACAAACAATCGTGCATGGAAGCACGTGAATTTACTTGGTTTTAAAGATACAAAAGTTGTATGTAATAGCAAAAACTTTTTCTGCTGATTTCCTAATATTCCTTTGTTAAAGAAACTGAATGTATTAACTGAAGGAAATAAACTGATAGAACGTATATCTGTAAAAATGTTTTCTGTGATGCTTAATTTTCCATTATTATTTATAACAATATATCTTGACTTAAAGTGATAAATAATCAGTAATAGTTATTTCTGATCATTAACAGTTTTTTCAGAAAATGTATACTTGGCGTAGAATAAAATTATCTGGGAATCTAACCCAGAACCTTCTGCCTCCGAACAAGTACAGCAACTGTAAAACTACTGAGACTTGAAGTGATTTTTCTCTACCAAGCTTCCCACTTTCTTTTAAAGTACTAGAAGGTAACCCGCCATTTTGACGTCATAATACTAATAATGACGTCATAATGGAAAAAGTATATGAAAGTTAAAAAATATCCCGAATTATCTAACAATATTGCATTTAATCCACACCTTGTAAAAGCAAATCCTTTCATTATTTTTTATTTATTTAGTTTTTCATGCGATTGGAGTAGTAGACTGCCATCCAGTTTTTTACAGCTCACTACGCGATATGAATACTTGAGCTACTTAATTCATTCACATTCAAGTTTGTTTACTTTCAGAATTCATCGCAAAAGTAAACAGATTTTTAAAAACTGTTAAATATACAGCTAAAAGCATCCAATTTTTTTTTAGTTCTGAATGTTTTATAGAAAAATAGGCTGAACAAACGTGATTTGATGGAGAAGATATTAGTTTTTAGGTAAGAAAAAATTCTGATCCACATCTGAAATTGAAATTAAGCCTAACCGGCCGTTTGTTTACTGAGGGCTTCAATTGAAAGATGATTACAGCCCGGAAGTGTTATACAGAGACAACGGCTATTATATATATAATTTTTGTAATTGGGTCAATTTTGTCTTCACGTCTGCATTTTGTATTAACCTATGACTGAAATTTTATAAATCATAAAAAGGATTAAGCTGTTGCATGAAGCAGTATTATATATACAGGGTGCCCGGGCTAAAAGTATCCAAAAGTTATGGCTTATTTTTACGGAACTACCCATTAGAATTTTTAAAAAATTATTTAAATAGAAAGAACAACTCACCAAGTTTTAATATCAATAGATTTCGATGTGTAGCACGAAACACTTTTGTAGCACGACAAACGTCTAAATGGTAATCCAGTTCTCTCCAAGTGTTTCGTAGCATATCAGCAGTTATTAGTGTATAAACAAAAAATTGAAACTGTGGATGAGTTGAAGAAGGGAATCATTCAAATAATTCGTCTAATAACTTGAAGCCTAATAACTTGGAGAGTAATTCGTCGCTTGGAGAGAACTGGATTACCGTTTAGACGTTTGTTTTGCTACAAAAGGTGCACACATCGAAATCCATTGATATTAAAACTTGGTGAGATGTTCTTTCTATTTATTTAGATATATATATATATATATATATTAAATTCTAATAAGTATTTCCATAAAAATAGAGCTATATAGGTTTACGTTACCTGAAGATTCATAATTTATATGATGCCTTTAATTTCCTAGTTATTTTTTGCTCTTTTTGGATATTTTAAAAAATCTGAAATTTGTTAACATATATACATTTTATTTTAACATATGACTGAAAATTTAGATGACATCTAAAAAAAAAAAACAACTTGATACATAAGGCAGTATTGCATTAAACAGTTTCAGTACTATGCCAAAAGTGAAAAATCCATATCTGCACCAAAAATAGAGCTATATAGGTTTACGTTACCTGAAGATTCATAATTTATATGATGCCTTTAATTTCCTAGTTATTTTTTGCTCTTTTTGGATATTTAAAAAAAATCTGAAATATGTTAACATATATACATTTTATTTTAACATATGACTGAAAATTTAGATGACATCTAAAAAAAAAAACAACTTGATACATAAGGCAGTATTGCATTAAACAGTTTCAGTACTATGCCAAAAGTGAAAAATCCATATCTGCACCAAAAATAGAGCTATATAGGTTTACGTTACCTGAAGATTCATAATTTATATGATGCCTTTAATTTCCTAGTTATTTTTTGCTCTTTTTGGATATTTAAAAAAAATCTGAAATTTGTTAACATATATACATTTTATTTTAACATATGACTGAAAATTTAGATGACATCTAAAAAAAAAAACAACTTGATACATAAGGCAGTATTGCATTAAACAGTTTCAGTACTATGCCAAAAGTGAAAAATCCATATCTGCACCAAAAACAGAGCTCTGAAGACTTACTTTACATTTAAGTTACTTAAGTTATCCATTACCTTTAATTTTTAGATATTTTTTGATTAAAATGTTTAGAAATTATTTTAAATTTGTCTTCACTTATTCCTTTTAAATTAACAAATGACTCAAAATTTAGAAGACATCTAAAAATGAAGATATTTCGTGAGACAGTTTGGGTACTATGCCAGAGCTGAGAATCTATACCGTGATAGAAAATTAAGCTCTAGGGACCTACTTTATCTCAATTTACATCAGTTATCTAATACTTTAACTTTTAGGAGTATTTGACTTTTTTTATGGAGAATAACACAATTAAAAGTAGTAGTTCACAGATTACGAATGTAAATTTTAGTTGATACTTAAATTATTTTCACTGCTTCACTGATTAATTCTTTTTTAATTATTCCCCCCCAAAAAAAAATTATCACGAAAAAAGAGAAGTCGCTGTGCGCCCGATCGCTTGTTGACGCAATATAAACATTCTAGTCTATGAAAGGCTGTAACGGGAACAAATCGTAATCGGTGCCGTCATAAAATTGAGTCTTCTCAGATATTTCTTTGCAACGATCCTGAAAGGCTCTATTTTACGACTTTCGCTGCCATTAAACGATACTAGACACATATTTGATAATGCCTCGCTGTAAACAATTTTATCACGTTACTTTAACGCACATTTCCTTAATAAGTATGGTGTAGTCGAAAAAGCTCAATCTTTCGTTGCAGCTGTCACAATTCTTTTTTTTTCTTCCATAATTTCAAGTCAAAGATGATCTTTCGTAGATGCATGAGAATGGCGCTGACTTATCGATACTACGAGTACAGTCTGCAGGTTCGAGTCCAGCGCTTCACGTGAATGAGCATGGCCGTTCTAGATCAGCTTTAAACAGTATGCCTCTGTTTAGTCCCCAGGGAGCAAAGGATTAAGCGTATTTTTCCCTTAACTAAGAAACCAATTTATAAACACGTACCCATATGCTTACTTTCGCGTGCGTTGGTTTGTTTTGGGAGAGCTACGTTCAATTTTTTGAAACACAGGATCGTTCCCCGAATCATCGTTTTCCCGCATGTGTCGTTTATTGCACCTAGCCCCGACGATCATATTGCTTTGTTATGTTCCCCAATTTATCGTTCAGTTCAGTCGGTCCCTTGAAAAACGATAGATCGAGATTCCACTATATATAAACGAATGAATAAATAAATAAATAAATATATATATATATATATATATATATATATATATATATATATATATATATATATATATATATATAGTGCTTGATTTCTAGAAATTGAGGTGCCAGAACTGTAACATTCCGGGAGGTGTGGGGGTACCCCAAATTATATATACATATATATATAAATAAATAAATATATATATATATATATATATATATATATATATATATATATATATATATATATATATATATATATATATATAATAGGCCAGGCCCACTCACTAAAAACAGAGTAATATTTGATTAAATAAATGTTTTTTTAACTATCGTAAATTTTTTTTCCTAAAGAGAGGTACCGGAACGTAATGGACCAGAACGGAATACATACATACAGGGCTCGATTTAAGGCGGAACGCCTCAAATCGAGCCCTGTATGTATGTATATATATATATATATATATATATATATATATATATATATATATATATATATATATATATATATAAAGAAATAGTTGAAAGAGAACACCAGTATGAGCACTAAAGCTACTTGCAGCCAGGAACTAAAAACATAAAAAGATAAGTATGAAAGAGGTTTTTGACAGCATCTCTTCGTCAGCGGTGTCGATACTGTCTAAAAACCAATTGATTGTTTCCGATAAGTATGATCTAAACAATAAACATACTTAGACACCGTACAATCCATGAGAAACTGTAGAATTGAATAAAGAGTAACTTAACCATAGAACAAATATATAATATGAGGGGGTAGATGTGTGTGTGCGCATGCATTACGATTCCTAGATATCCGAGCTGAAGCATCAAGTATTTTGATGGCCATTGTGCATCCACCATTACAATCCGATGTTTATATAGAGTTAGTTGTTTTACCTTTTCTCATCTTACCTGTTGTATAGGAAACTAATGAATAGTTTTTAAAGTTTATTAGAGAGGGAAATTTAAAATTATTTGCCTCCCTCATCCTCATTTGAATTATACTTCCAGTAAAATTTATTTCTCAAATATAATTCGCATGAAATATCTTACTCTTTGAGTTAGACGTTGCCATGTATTTATATAAAGTATTAGCTCAGAGAAAAAAATAATGGATTTTGCGAAGTGACCGAAAATGGAAGTTTTAAGATCCAAGTTTCATCAACAGGAGTTGACACAGCAACAATTGTACAATATGTTATGTGTTTTAGGAAATTGAGAAACAAAATGGAGGCTCCTGTGTCATCCTGGCTATTTAGGAGCTCTAGTATGTGTACTTAAGTCCAAATCTTTCTGTCTTCACATACATATGAGTTTCTTATGAATTATAGTTTTATTCTCTCCATTTGAATAAATATAGAATAGTGTGCAAAACTGCATAAAACTCACATATATTTATGTGAAAATTTAAAATGCGTGGGATCTTAATTTACACTTACTTCTGAAATACAGCCTGATCATCAATTTTTAATCATGCTTATTATATAGAAGCTAATAAGCACATTTTAAAAGTTTGATAGCAATCAAAATACTTGGAATACTCAAAACATAGGGTTGTATGACTTTCAGTTTTTCTTACCAAATTCTGATTAGTTGATAATGGACAAAGGGGTCTTTCTATGACGGGTGCAAAGAATATATACAGGGTGTCCGAAAAAACCTTGACACATTTTAAAAATTTATCCAAATAAAAAGGTTACAAGATAAGAACTGGAAATTCACAGATGTGTTACCTTATATAGAAAAGTTCTTTTCTGTGTCAAAAAGTTGAACATGTGGCTCTAGTTGGCCCATGAAAGCGAAAGTTGTAAAATGGCTACTCCATCAAAGAAAGCAATATGTGTTAGCTGGTATTTTAAGACGGAATCTGTTACGCAAGTGCAACAAAATTTGGAAAAGATCCTTCAAATCTTAGCAACATCTTAGTTTTGTATAAATAGTTTCAGGAAACCGGAAGTGTTCTAGATAAAATAGGTTGTAGTGTTAAAGAACTCAAAAGACGTATAATAGCTGCAATTTCACGTGTTACGGAATCCATTTCGGAAAGCACATAAGTTGAGATTGATTACCAACTAGATGTTCTCTGTGCCGCAAAAGTTACACTTATTGAATTATCCATTTCCGAAAGCACATAAGCTGAGATTGATTACCAACTAGATGTTCTCTGTGCCGCAAAAGTTACACTTATTGAATTATCCATTTCGGAAAGCACATAAGCTGAGATTGATTACCAACTAGATGTTCTCTGTGCCGCAAAAGTTACACTTATTGAAATTCATTGACTATAGTAAAAAAAAAAACTCGAGTATATAAGGTAACGCATATGTAAATTTCTAGTTCCTACCTTGTACACCTTTTTTGTATAAATTTTTAAAATGTGTCAAGGTTTTTTGAGATACCCTGTATGTTTGTGTGTATGTGAGTGTGTAAAAAAAATTAATATGTAAAAAGTGTATATGTTCGAAAGTTTGATATTTCCATTTACGCTGTCTACTCTTATTTTCACAGAAAATTTTTCTCCTTAAACTTTTTCCCCTTGTGGTCAAATATATTCATTGCTGGCTAGTATCTTTGAAATCAGTTCATTTCTGGGACAGTAATCGCTCGGGAAGTGACTGAAATAATTACAAGATAAAAAGAACTTTTTATATACCATGTTTTTAAATTTTCTGTTGAATCATATAAACTTGACAATTCTATGTATTAATAAATACTGGTGCAGCCTTTTATTAATACATAGAATTTTATATAGAAAAGAACTTTTTATATACCATGTTTTTAAATTTTCTGTTGAATCATATAAACTTGACAATTCTATGCATTAATAAATACTTTTTAAAAAATTTTAGATGAATTATCCCATCAACTTGAAAGGAAATGAAGTAAATTGGAAGTTAACTTGCGTTTAACTTTTCGTTCCCGTCCCGGCCGATAGATGGCTGCACCAGTCTACAAAACAAAATTAACTGAAAATGAATTCAAATCTGCTTGAAGATGGCTAAAAATATGAAAATAATGCATTGTCACCGTGTTCTGAGCTATTCTAAAAGTTTCAAATGTCTAGCTAGTCGGGAAGTTAGTTAAAAATCGATTGCAATATTTATACTGGACAAACACACTCACAAACAAACAAGAAAGCAAGTTCATAAAAGCATGGTAATAAAACTAGTCTCGTATCTCTTACAGCTACCACCGATAGAAAGCGTTAACCAGTTTTTTGGAGAAATGAATCTCTCGTATCGTTTTCTGTAGAACAAATCAAATCAGATTTACATAGCAACCTTGCTTCGTGATATGCTTGAATAAATCTATACTTTCTTAAGCCAATTCTTTTCGCGCGAATCGGTGGAATCGATTGAGAAACTACGACGAGTGAGAAACGTCTGAAAAACTCGGTAAAAATAGGTCAAGAGGAGAGAAGGAAAAAATTCTTTTTTTCTTTTCCTTTCTCGTAATTCTTTAAATAGTGTACTTAGAGAAACAAGGATACGGTAAATTACTTTTGCGAAAACTTGGAATGGCTTTGTCTTTCAGGAGGCCACGTGGCTGGACTGAAGTTTACCGTTCGATTCTTTTAAATAAATTTGTTCATTATCTGTCTTTCTGGTCTCGTTCCAAGTCGCAGGGGGGGGGGGGAGATCAGGAGCATAGGCTCTGTTTTCGATCGGTACTGTCGATGCCTAGAATTGTCATAACCTAACAAAACTTTATTCAACAACATCAATTAGAAAATTAACTTACCGATAAATCTTTAGCATACTTCAGCCATGATACATAATGCGTTAGGCTAAAAAATAAATAAATAGACTGGCGAATGTATTGCCAATGTAAAATTATTCATTAAATGGAAATTGTTTTTAATGTCAGTCGATACTGCGTTACACTACTTTAATTAGTTAGAATAATGATGTTTTAATTTCGTAAGTGCTATACTATGGCTCTAAAATAGTATGCGATACTGTAATTATAGCCTGAAATGAAACTGCTTTATAATACTTGTTTAAAAAAAAGGACTTTAATGACAAACTTTTATTTAAAAAAATATTAAAATGCTAATTTAGAATAATAATTCATTGAATTTAACCACTAAAACTCATTTTGTAGTTAAACATTTTCTTACAGCTTTTTTTTAACTCATAAAATAATAGGGTAGGTGTCCCAAATATCGCCTACCCTAACTTTTTTTCGACATTTCATCCACTTTTTAGTTTCTGATTAGGCTGGAAACTCAAAGAATATCTCTAAGAACTATTTCCTTTGGTATCCCGAGATCAACGAGCTCCAAAACCAGTGCCAGTTGATGTCATGTAGCTAAATTAGAAAAGTTGAAATTTCCAGTGAACACCAGAGCGGTTCCTAATATCGCCTACCTCTGTTCCTCTTACCGCCTACCGGGCGAAATTAGGAGCCCCTGTTAAAAGACGTTGCTAGCAAAGTCTCTGTTTAATGCACTTTCAAATGGTATAAGCAAAATTAGAATTTTGGATGCACCTACCTGGTCATTCACTAGATTCTGATTCTTTGGAGCCAAAGTTTATGAATGCAACAGCCAAAACAACTTCAGACACCATATAGTTTCTGTTGTCAGTGATAAGAGCGTTGTCGCTATCGCCGCTGTTTGTACAAACCCAGAACTAAGAAGTTACTGCATGTTCTCATACATAGCGCGAATTATACTTTAGAAACACGAGTAGGCGATATTAGGCACAGGGGCGATATTTGGGACTCCCACCCTACTTTTAAAATATTGTTTAAAATATACATACATATTTTAAACAATATTTTAAAAGTATTATCTTAAATTTATTTAAAAGTATTATATTACAATATATATATTGTTTAAAATATATTATACTTTTAAATATTGTTTTTTATTTGCTGTAATACTTTAAATATCAAGTAAAATTTTAATCACCTAGCATGAAAGCTTTTCATAGCATTACGTAGATAAAATTACTTTTATTGAATTCCTTTAGTCGTATGTATTAACATGGACGAATTGAGGAAGAATTTTAACTCAAGGCTGATTAGACTTCCTTTCCGGCTCTGTTTATCTTTGGCGTTAAATCATGCGGTGCGCCAACTTGTTAGAATTTTCGATGCCTGCCAGCAGCCAAGCAAAACTGCCTCTTAATAACCTGTGATCCCTCATGCAAATTAAGTATTTTGTCTTTCCAAGTTGTTCCGATATGGACTTATGCCTGTGATAACACTCAGTAACATTGTTTGACGGGAAAATAACAAATTTCGCAGCTCGTGCTGTGACGTATGTCTTGCCTAGGGGTGACCCAAAATGCTTCCGCTGCAGAGTGGATTGACATCTGTAAATGAATTGGTAATTAGCCAATGAGTGATTTGCCATGTTTTTTCTATGCGTATGGTATAACACATGTGTGTGTTTGATTTTGACATCCTTTGTTGCCGTTGTTGTTTCCAATGCCCCCTGACCGGAAGTATTCTAGACCAGGTCCATACAGGCCAACTGGCTGGGGGACTCGGCTCCGGTTTATAATGACACCTCAAGGGTCGGAGTCCGTTTTAACCAGGTGCCACAGCAATTTTTATCGAGCAACATCAAGGACGACATCTGCGGAGATTTGACGTGCCCATATCCGACCTAGACACAAGTATTGAATAGCACTTGTCGTGATTCGATCCGACCACCACCGAAAGCCGACGCGCTGCCACTAGGCTACCTTGGGCTCTAATATACTTTGTATTAAAACCAATCGGTCTTGAATATTGGGGTCAATTAATCCAACTTGGTCAAATAAAATATCCAATTAGCAGATTAGTGAGACGCCATTTGCTATTTGCAATGGAATGCGTTTTATATGAATCGTGCTTACATTTTTGTGTACACAATTTGTTTAAGATCAAGTTATACTATAGAATTGCAACCAAACTAGCGAGTCCTCATATTATGTAAGCTAATGTAAGCCATTTGGCGCTTCTTTCGGTAAGGGCGTCTCAATCATGCGTGTTTATAAATGTGTGGCTTTTATATCGTAAATTTAAAAAAAATCATCGTTTGAATACTTTTTTGTGTGCTTTATACCCTTATAGCGCTGATGGCAGAAGATGAGGTCGCAGTCCCATGAGTAATCGATATGACTTTCTTTCCGTTTATAATGACTACATTCCCTTTGCATACTATACGACATCGCAGTATTGTCACAATTCTGCTAATGGGTGCATTAACTTGTAGGTAGTGGCGCAGTCATAGCAGTATCAGAGAAATCCCAAATTGACTTGGTTGTGACGTCACTTAGAGGAGTCACGAGTAATTTGTTACTCCGACGGCATAGTAAAGTCTCGAAAATTACCTGAGAATCATTGTGTAGCTAGTTTATAACGACACAAATCAGTCATCATCGTGACTGTCAACTACGTGACTTTGTGTGATGTTCCAAGCATGTGATGGTGACTTTTGTGTTAAAGTTGTATGTAAAATAATTAAACATGATGCATATATAAGAGCCGATATAGCCTTTTCATGGTTGAAGAACTAAATTTCTGCCCTTGAGTCTTAAATTGTATCTGTGCCTGTAGGGGAGAGTGTTAAAGATGAGTTCGGGTTACATTTTCGAGATCCGATCCCGCCTGATTCCGAGTGATTTTGAATTTTAGTAAACCTTCCCCCTAAGCTTTAAAAAGCTTAAGGCGAAAATCTTTTAGAATTTTATTTAAACTTTTTTTTTTCTTTTGCTTCGCCCTAAGCTTTGCAGTAGGTGAGCTTAAAAGCAAAGCAGCACTTTGAACCCGTTTTAAAAGTAAATGAGGGTTTTTAAGTCATTAAGTAAAACTTAGGTAAAACTTAAAAATTTTTTATTTTATATTTTTTGTATAAAAAAAATATTTATGAATACATTTCAACTTTTTGAGTCTTCTATTTTTCAGACTCTTCTGCCAGGTGGGCTTGAAGTCTGTTCTAAATTATTGAATTCGAGCCCATGTTAGCACCGGGCTTGGTCTTAAACCCGTCTCAGTTTCCAGCAACGCCGACTCCAGGGGGGGGGGGGGGCGAAGTGTTTATTTTATTTTTCTTACGTTTAGTGGAGTCGTGAGTCTAAAAAGGTTGAGAACCGCTGCTTTAGACAATTTTAGACAATGGCGTTCAAACTAATAGAACTTAATAAAATTTGGAAAAAAAGGAAGAAGAAAAAAAAGAAAAATTAAGTTTGTCCCATGGCCAGTTTTTGGAAATCTTCTGTTGATCTAAATATATTAATTGTTTGAGGATCATAAAATAGGAAGAAGTTTAAGTGTTCTACAGGTTTTTCCCCCTAAGTTCGCGAAACAGGGTTAACATACGATGTGTATTTGAATTACTTATTCCGTGAAATCATATAAGATAAATCTTTTAGAGTTTTGGGGTTTTTTTAAGCAGTGGGAGGAAAAGCTCTTTAAACAGAGAAACATAACGACACAAAACTTTCATTCCGAACTATTAGTCCATTAGTTATATTAAGGCATAAGAAAATTTATGAAATTATTTTTAAAGAATGATTGCCCGGGTAGATATATAGATATAAAATTTTTCATGCTTTCCATCAAAAAAATACTGGGCTGCACCCCCCCGCTCTTCGTGTTCATCTGGCCAGACAGAATGCGCTTAGCGCGTTTCTACTGAAATGATATACAAACAATAAGAAAGAAAGAAACTTTGAGCCTAGGCTTCATGCGAAATCCCGCCTTACTTTGATTAAATAAAGGGAATAACGCATCTTGCACTTTACCTCTTGGTTGATGTAGAAAAAAGTGCGTCTCTTGGGTGATGTGAAAAAAAACTACGTTTTTAAGGGAAAAATAAAAAATAAAGGCAAATGTAAATTATAAAACTTATTTCTAATTAAACAGTGGATCAAACAAATCTAATTAAATCTCATTAAACACTATCTAACAAATATAATTAAACAGTAATCTTATTCAATGCAAATGTGCGAATTAAGCAACACTGTGTTATTAATTCTCAATAAAATCAGACGTATAATCAGAAGAAGGTCCGCAGCCTCAAAGTTTCTTTCTTTCTTTTTGTTTGTATATCATTTCAGTAGAAACGCACTAAGCGCATTCTGTCTGGCCAGATGAACATGAAGAGCGGGGGGTGCAGCCCAATATTTTTTTGATGGAATACATGAAAAATTTTATATCTATATATCTACCCGGGCAACGCCGGGCAATAATGCTAGTATATATATATAACCCTAAGAACCGACATTGCCCCCCCCCCCCAAATCTCTGGACTGGAGCCGCCCCTGCTTTCCAGTGCTATTGCATGTCAGATATGTATTTCCATTACCTTCCAGCTAAGAATTTCTCGAATTTAATAACATTCTACGCTTTTAATATTCCGCGAAAAATGTAAATGTTGCTTGAAATTTTACAGTTCTCCCCGTAAATCACTGGTCTTTCTTTTGAATTGCTTCACTTACATACCTTTACGGCCATCTTGCGCCCGTCTTTTCAGACGTAGTTCCCGAAAAAGAAAAAGAAAAAAGCCTCCTTTACGACTTTTTGAGAGAGATGACCATAAACCACGTTCTGCCACGTCTGTCCGTTCCGTTAAAAACTTTTCTGCGAAATTTCCGCGCTCCTTCTTTCATGCCGCCCGTTCACCCAGAAAGCCTGAACTCCCGTCAATGGAGCGTCACCTCTCTGGAGCGGCTTCCCGTCTGCAACAAGTTCACCCTCTGCGCTGCGCGAAATTTTGACTCGTCGTCGGTTCGCAGGCCGCAGAAAACAAGCGTGTGCCACTACTGAATCCTTCGGATTTTTTCGTGCTCACAGGTGGGGGAATAACAGCACGAGTGGTGCCGAAATCTGGATATCTCCCCTTGGATTAGAGTGCTACGATGTTATGCATTTTGCGGTATTTGGACGGACGCTGAGGTATTCAGTTTTCCTCTTTTGTTTGAGTGAGTGAGTGAGTGAGAGAGAGAGAATACCTGTAGGTGTTCGAGCTGCCATGGCTTGATCTCCGCTTATTTCTTTCGGAATAGACTTTCCTATCACATTTCCACTAATTTTCCGCTAATTTATTTCTACACTAGCTGAAAACCCGTACTTCGTTACGGAGTACATTCAAATTAAATACGAGTACAACGGTCAATGTATGCAATTAATGCCAAAAATATGTATAAATATATACTTATTTTTGGCAACGATTTATTTATTATATATATATTTATAATAAATACAACGATCAATGTATGCAATTGATGTAAAAAAAAACGAAAAAATATATTTATAAAAAAAAAATCGTAACGGATATTTTTATGCACAAAATAATGTAGAAGAAAATATTCAAATTAAATGTAATAGAACATACTAAAGAATATAGTACAGTTAATATAGTACAGTTTGAGGAACATATCTTTTACTGTATTTTAATATTTTTTTGGATAATTTCCAATCGTCTGCCGCATTAGCAACAAAAAAATAATTTTTTTTTGTCTATTTCGTTATGCACGTGACGATAAACTGATCTTTAAAAATTCACCAAAAATCAGAAAATGGAGGTAAAGATTCGAAAAAGATTTCATTTTAAAGGAATTTTTAATGATCTTTCTCGCGATATAAATATTATAACCCTCAAATTATTATTTTAAATGCAAACTTAAAAAAAGTTACTAAACAGCTTAAAACTTTAATTTTAAAAAAATCTTAAGAATGTTTCAAAAATATTTGTCAGTGCATCCCTACACTATAAGAAGAATCGCCATGCAAAATTTCAGCTCTTTACGTCCAGTGGTTTGGTCTGTGCGTTGCCTGTCAGTCAGTCAGTTACGGAACTGTTTTATGTATATAGATTAAGTATAATATGTGAACAGTAAAACTCGTATGAAACGATATTCCAGGTACCGCGAAAAATATTCTAGTAAAGACAGTTTTTGTTATGGAGAGTGTTAAAAAAATCATGAACGTATTATCAACATTTGTTTGGGTTATGTGATAGATTTCGTACAGCTGTGTTTTTCACACTATTCTCGCCACTGTTTAAGAAATAATTTTTCTCAGTGTCATACATCAGTTATAACAAAAGTATTTAATGTTGTATTTGATATCAGTTTACATCAAAATAAAGGTAAATTTGGGGATTGTGTGTGTGTGTATATATATATATATATATATAATATATCTGTGGCTTGGTACAAGAAGTGCCTAAGTCAGTTTTCTCCAAGATGACTTTGTTTGCTTAGGTGCCTTTAAAAAAATATCATTTTCAGTGTAAGAAGTACCCAAGTCTGTACAATGGTTTAGAAAACACTTTTAAAGCATTGAACAGACTAGGGTACATTTTACATTGAAAATACTTTTATGCTTGAGGTGGAATATGAGTATTAACTAAAGAATATTTGAATTGAAAAGCTTGATTGAGCGATTTTATATTTCACAACAAAAGTTACTTTTATAATTTGCCGTAAACATGAAAAAATGACATATCAACATCTGCCATAATTATATCTTCTGGGCATGTTATTTTCGAAACATTAGATAAGTCTTTTCAAATAAATTTTAACTGAATTCATTAAAGAAAATCTATAAACCTTTTTTCAGCTGGAGAAAAAGGAGGACATTGATTTTAGCTTGTTTTGTCTGTGAACGAAAAGTTTTAACATTTTCTGGTGATGTGATTTGAAACGATTCGCTTTTTTTTTATGAAGAAAGGGAAAATATTGTATTCCTCATGTCTAAATTTCTTATGTTGCATATATATAAACGCGTGTTGGAGTTGTGCATTGCATAAATGCATGTAGTGGTTCAAGTATGAATCAGAATAATATCACTTATACGATCATAGGCGTAGCGTCGGGGGGGATGTAACCCCCCCCCCCCCCCAACTTAACTTGAAATAAATTAAAACGTTAATAGAAGTTCAGCTAAAATCAGAAAATTGTAAAAAAGGAAAGTTGGTTTTTTCCGCTTTTTCAAACTGTGAAACTGAAGATTCCGATTATGTCTTTAGCCTTAACATAGCTTTTAATTATGATATGATCCATAACAAAAATTCGGTGCTATATTTCTTTTCTCATTTTATTTATATTATATTTATTTTTCTCATTGTATAAATTTTGAATACTACTCAAACATCAATTCTAATGTTATTCAATTAGAAAAAATGATATTTCATATTTTAAGGTCCATCCGGCAGTCAAAACGCTGAGGAGGTCCCTAACTGAATCCAATTCGTGCCCCCTCCTCCCACCCACCCCCCCAATTTTTTTTTTTTTAAATTAGAAGCACGCTACGCCTATGTATACGATATAATCAATCTTTAGTAAATTGACATTTTCTGATTTTTCTAAGATCTTTGTTCACTAAACGCTGGCGATTTCCAAAACTATAGGGTTTGTTAATCAACTATCATAATATCGAATTCACGAAATTCACAAATAACGTCCTTAACAAAAGATCCTGAAATTCGTTTCCAAGACTTAAATTTCCTTCACTGCGACATTCTCTACCGAGCCGGCATTAATTCGTCTGCGAGACGCATAATGAGGCATACATGCAAACTAGCAGTGTAAATAAGGCGTAATTACTTTCTTCCTGCTTAAATGTCCACCCGGAATGTTTCAAATGTCTGTGCGCATACGCCACCGTGGCTATTAGTCGAGTCAAGTTTTCTACCTGTCCGGATAATGAGTATCCATTATACTACAACGCTACTCGAGTCTCGTCTCGTTTTGGCCATTACAAACCTGATACTGCAACGGACCGATAAAAACAAAAACAAAAAAAAAACGCATTGTTAAACCTTAAGTGTTTAATGTCACTTTGTGCAGTAGTGTAATTAATTCTAAGCAAAAATTTCCCCCGGTGTTCATCGAGTTTTAAACAGAAACAAAGTTTACTATTGTTTAGGACCCGAGGCTGTTTAGGCTAGATTTAGTTGAAAACTTTCAGTAATCGGATACACGACGGCTCTGTCGACAATGAACCGTTGGGAAAAATGAGCATCTAGTCTAGAAGAAAATGTGTTACAGATAAATTTAACGTTCTTTAATTTTGTTGATAAATTTGCCTGATGGGATTTATATGAAATGGGCCGCCCATATGGTGCAGTGGTTAACCTTTTATATATGGGGTGGGATAGCATGTATCCCAAGTATACGGGCCCAAGAATGAATATATATATATATATAAACTCCCTTAATAGCCGTTCTTACAAAAGGGGTATGAAATTTCCTGTTCTAAAGAGAGAATCGGAGAAATGTGCCCCGTAAGCTAAAGGGTAACGTTCTGAGGTGCCACGCAGTGGGCTTGGGTTCAAATCCCGAATAAAGCCTGGTCGTTTCCGTGTCGTCCCCTCATAGCAATTCTGGCTCACTTATAGGGTGCTCCCATAATAAAGTAGCCAGTAAATTGCGGTGAATAACAAAAGGGGAATGTCTAACGACAAGTGCCTCCGCATTAGACTTAAATTTATATGAAATGGCATTTAATTTTTTTTTTCTGTAAGAAACTAAAATTGCCAACTGTTAAGGAGAAAAACACGAACTTATATTTATCAATGAGTAACGCTTTATTAGTCTTATTTAATCATTAATCGTTCCCTGTCTATCATCTCGTGAAATTTTTCAGAGGCGCAACTAGAATCCCTTTCAAGGGTAGTTTTCCCCGTATCTAGCGGGTCCGGTATCTTGGAATAACCGATTTTTTTTACCGATTTTTATCTGAAATTTTGAGGCTCTAGACCAGTGTTTCCCAACCCGTAGAAGTCTACAGACCACTAAGCCAGAAATTGAACCATATGCGGACCCCCCCTCCCCGAATTGGAGGGGAGGGCTTCCTGGGGGTATAGAATATTCCTTAAGCAAAAAGGATACAGGATTAACTAAGTTAATCTTGTATCCTTTTGCCTATCCTGTTATCCTTCCGCTTTTTGCTTCAACATTGTTTTTAATCTTTAGAATTAGATAGCCTAAATCATTTAAACATACATAGGTTACCCTAACATTTAGGGCCGCCTGGCTAGGGCGCTGGCCTTCAGTACTAGAGTCTGTGGTTTCGAATCTCACTCTTATCATGGACGTTTGCAGCCGTTCGGTATCGGCTAATTAAGCAGTAGGTCCGGATCTAATTAGCCCTCGTGTATAGCAAAAAATGACCGTAGCACTCCAGACCAAACCTACCCTAACATTTAAACATAGGTAATGAACATTATTTTTATCATATTCTAATAATAAAATAATTATGTAAAACTTTTAAGAAATTTTAATTCAACACCTGATAGTCATCGGATATATTCGGTCCATTTAGTTCAATGAACATTGCTTTCAAAGTTCCCATTTATTTGGCAACTTTTTTTATATGTGGTGCCGGACCACTCCCGAGGCTCCCGCGGACCACTGGTTGGAAACCACTGCTCTAGACGAAGAGATGGCACTCATTCCTTTTGCCCCCATTTGTGGTTGTGCCTTTAAAACATTTCATAAGAAAAAAAAGATGCATTTAAAACTTTGGAGGTACCAAGTAGTATGCAAAAAAATGCATATCTGTTTGTCCATGGATATCTAAAAGTAATGTCCTCTTTAAGGTTGAAATACCCTTTATTATAGGATGTAGTTTTGAACGTGTGTTTCTCTCGAGTTCTGAATTCAATATTGAGGAGAGTAGTATTTCTCAATTTTCGTGATCAAGAGTTTAGAGACAAAAAAATTTATACGAATAAAAACTAAATTTTTTACATGTTTTTATTAACTCGTTTTCTTGTTTGTTTGTGTGTTTGTCCAGTTCAAATCTTGCAATCGATTTTTAACTAACTTCCCGACTAGCTAGACATTTGAAACTTTAAGAATAGCTCAGAACACGATGACAATGCATTATTTTAATACTTTTAGCCATCTTTAAGCAGAATTAAATTAATTTTCAGTTATTTTCAGTTAATTTTGTTTTGTAAACTGGTGCAGCCATCTATCGACCGGTACGGGAACGAAAAGTTAAACGCAAGTTAACTTCCAATTAACTTCATTTTCTTTCAAGTTGATGGGATAATTCATCAAAAAAATTTTTAAAAAGTATTTATTAATACATAGAATTGTCAAGTTTATATGATTCAACAGAAAATTTTAAAACATGGTATATAAAAAGTTATTTTTATCTTGTAATTATTATTTTTATTATTAGTGTAAATCTGTAATATATATACTTACGTTTACTCATAGTATTTTACAAAATGTTACGAAAACGTGAAGGAAATTTTCTCATGCTTGTGCAATAAGAATGTTTCGCCTCAACAAACAGTTGGTCCTAAGAATTATTGGCGTATTTGATATCAGTGTCAACGTCTTACCTCCTATCTGGTATTGGATCAAATAAGATAATTCCAAAGCAAGTTTTGAATGATCGCCTTATCAAAACAAGAAACAAAAGTTTTGTTCAGTTCATGAGTCATGAAGCCACTTTTACTCCTAGTAGTAACAAAGTCGTGACTGAAAGTTCTTACAGGAGGCATTTGTGAAATAGTGTTGGAAACAGAAAGTAAAAGTGATAAATCTACTGGAAGTTCTGTCAGCTTCCCCTCCCCCTCAATTTTTAATTAAAAAAAATTATCAATGCAAAACGTTAGGATGGGAAAGAAGTTAATGCAACTTTGCGACAAGCAGCTGTGAGTTCCAGTCTCTTCAAGCTGATTAATTATACAGTTATTTCTCTGTGTAGTCATAATCAGCACTACACGATATTCTTTCCAATAACTTTTGGTTCTTTAGCTATTGCGTGATATGAGTTCTGTTCAAGCCTAAATTACTTTTCGTTGAGTAGCATACTCGCCATTTAACAACAGCAATCAGTTACAGGTGAACATTGTATTAATTTATTTTACTCTAGAAATTTGACTGTGTGTGTTACGTTTATTGAAAAAGGGAAACCAAAACTGCGTTGAATCAAAGATTTAACTTTTTCTGATGCGAAGAATGACATTTTCTGTTTTATTTAACAAGAATTACTTTTCTATTGGAATCCAAAGTTTCATTATATTAAACTTAGTTGACCACTTGACATGCATTGCTTGATAAATTAGCCGACATCATGATTTGTTTTGGAACTTGTTCGTAAATTATATATATATATATATATATATATATATATATATATATATATATATATATATATATATATAATTTTATCACTGGATGTAGCTTTTTTTTAATTGAATGCAGGATTATTTAAGTACCTTTTTAACGTCTTAGTCCATCCAGTACATAAAATAAATCCGGGCCATTGTTTCGATGGATCTTCCAAAAAATATACTACGACTTGATGTATATCTTGTAACAAGCAAATCTGCTTGTAACACTATTGCCGTTTGTACCTTTCCAGTCATCATGTCGATCATTTGGCATAGAGTGTAATCTGATAATTAAGTGCATTTATCTTTCCGTGCGGAATTTTATAGTCTTGGTTGTTCTATCTCTGCAGGCTTCTGGAATCGGACGCGAAGTCCTTGAACTCCCTGACATCCGGGCATTCTAGGAAGTCGTCCAGCACTAGTCTAGTGTCCGTGGCATCGGCCGACAGTGGCAGCAAACAAAATGGCGACGGCAAGCCAGACGAAGAAGGAAGAGCGGAGGAGGACGTTTGGCAAGTATGGGGGACAGTCGTCAACGAGTGGGATGTCTACTTCAAGAAGAAGAACGGATTCGTCAAGGTAAGCTCACCCCCTCCCCCCCCCCTCTCACTCTATATTGACGTTTGTTCTTTAGTTCTGTAAACATCGGGAGAGGTAAACAATTTTGAATAATTCTCATAGCCAGTATGGTTTTGAGAAAACTGATTGTTTGATTCTGAGTCGGAGCTGAAGAATTATTTCTTGACAAGGTCCAACACAGTAACAAAAGACTTCTGGGATTGAATTCCTGCCGATGAATATGCTTCTACCACAATTTAGACCTAGCTCCATCAGGGGAGACATCTGGGGAGGTCATAGCCACCTCCTACCCCTATAAACCCTACAAAGGGACTTTCCGGCCTACAGATTAAACGTTCCCATACCCGGCGTAGACACGGAAGCATTCAGTGACGCTTATCGGGAATCAAGACAAACACCCTCAGTACCGACGCACTTACCACAAAGCTGCTCCAGATGAT
This sequence comes from Dolomedes plantarius, assembly GCA_907164885.2. Classification (NCBI taxonomy): domain Eukaryota; kingdom Metazoa; phylum Arthropoda; class Arachnida; order Araneae; family Dolomedidae; genus Dolomedes; species Dolomedes plantarius. Next base: position 48,819,561 of record OU015500.1, on the reverse strand, counting down.
GGAGCAATAATATGCTAATATGTTATGGCTCTAGGTCTCATCAGTTATAATTGAAGTTTGAAGGCAAGGCAGGGCTTATTGGTGACATCTAGTATCAGATTATGGTCTTTATTTTTGAAGCAAATAATGGGCCAATTGCGGTAGAGGAGTTAGAGATTTTCATGAGGTTGTGGGAAAAGATGACAACGACTTAGATGTAAACTGAAAATTTCCCATAAGCTTGGACCACTATTCTTATAGGTAACGTAACACATGGGGAAAAAAACACAGTGGGGGGACTTCTTTTCCAAACATGTTTGATTGAGATTTGCTCAATACTCTTTGACTATTAAGTGTGTGGTTGATATAGACTCAGAACACTGGGAGGTGCCGTTGATGGTATCATAGTTCAGACTTGGAAATCTGGCAGATTTTTTTATTTATGGTTTTCTACTATTTCCCGCGAGAGAGAGTTGGGATTACCGTAAAAGAAATCTTTCCAGTACGTCGACAATTAATTCCTGTGGTGACGCCAACTGTTTGGATTTGCCCATCTACCGTATTATGGTGAAACATGTTTTTAGACTCCAACTATTTTCTCATTTGTGATGGGTGCAACTTGTCCCAGTTTGACGTTTCATTCCTCTGTTTTATTATTTAGTGAAGAAACGTATTCTTAAGTTGAGAATCTCATTATTCGGAAAACCTTGAAGATGTCCAATAAATTCTGAAATACGACACTTATGGTATTTTTTCGTCGCCATATTTTGAACAGCTGCTCTCTCTGTTGAAAATTAATGGAAAGTGTTACATTTAAAAAAACCAAATCGTTCAGTCCCCAGAACACTAAAATTATCATTCAACAGTATTCGCTAAACTTTTTTTAATACTTTTTGATCAATGAAAATGAGGGCGCGGTTCATGGGCGTTGTTATTTTCGATGCCTTCAATTGCTGAGAGATAAAGGGCGGTGAACACTTTTATATCCCCATTTCATTCTGTTTGTTTTAAAGTCTATGGCCTCTGTTTTAGAGCTATCTCTACACTGTCTGATAATATTTGGGTTATGAGAAGCTGAGAGATGCGTGTAAAGTCTCGAAACTGTCAAGCAGAGTGATATTGACCCGGTTGATAAAGTTAAAGTACCTAGAAAGTTAACCTGATATTGTCTCTGCGAAAAAAGTTTCAAGGAAATAGTCATCTGCATGTTGTGTCAAATTCTTGATTAAATAGTTCTTGGAAATTGTGTCAGTATTTGCAGATTAAAATCTTTAAAATTTAAACAAGTTTATTGCCTAAATAGAATGCTGTGTTGTTTGGTTACTGATAGATATTTGTGGCGATCATGAGTCATTAAACTGATTGCCAGAAATCGGCTTAAGTGACTTTTAATTTGCTCGTGATAGATGCCTACCAAAAAGATTGTTTTTAAATAGGCATTTTAAATCATTAAAATAATTATATATTTAAAAGCACTTTTTTCAATGGAGGTGGAGGCATATCACACAATTTACGAATTTTTTACACGCTTACTCCAGGCAGATTTCCGTGGGGAATACAGTGTTGATCAAATTGTCATGAATTTCTGAATACATCTTAATAAAACATAAATCTCTTTCTTTAAGGTGAAAAAAAATTAATGGATACAAAATTTATATTAACACAGCTCTCGTTTAAAAGACATAAAGAAATAATAAAAAAATAATTTCAGGCAGTCTCTTCTAACAAAACTACCGAGGGTTATTAAGGTAGGATTACTTGTCATTGCTTACCTCTTTTGTATTTGTATATGTATGTATGTGTTATGTATATATGTATCTAGATATATGTATCTAGATATATGTATGTATGTATATATATACATATATGTATGTCGAAATTTTAACGCATTTTAGTACTTTTCTGTTTAACTGTTTACTGCTTATCGAAGCGATACAGACTGGGTTTGGCACGCTGCCAAAATTATAACTCGCGAGGACGGATGGACGGACGGTTTTAGCGTCTGAAATTTTGCTTTCCGAAGGACCGTTATGGAGGAACGTAATCCTACGTAAAAACTTTGTACGTTATTTGCCTCCTTTTTTTTTTTTACTTTTTAATTTAAAAAAACTCTTTCCCCAATCTGTAATATTTAATCACGTGTGGTTACTTTCAATCCTGACGAACCAATTGCTCATTATGCACTTTTCTTTACAATAGGAAAGATTTTTAAATAGTTTGCTGCCAGCTTTTATGATACTTTTGTTTATGAAATTTTTAACTTCTTTAAAGGATAGAAAAATCTTTTTCCGGTGTAATTTTTTGTATCGGGGAGAAATATTTTCAATTTTGTTCACTCTAAATCCAAAAACCTGAAGACAGTTTAATGGAAATAAAACAAAGGACTATTATGAACAAAATTTTATAGAGATAATCTCCAGGATTTTTAGTAAATACTTTTGAAGATGGCTAATCGTGAAAATTTTTACTGCGAGATAAGTAGAGTTTTAAGTATAGATGTACGTCTGGGAACGCGAAAACATCGCACTCATGAAAAAGATTATCTAGCATCGTAATCTTGAAATCGAGATCGGGTAATTTTACCTAAGTTACGCCCAAACTTCCAAGCACAGTGAACAAAAATCTAGTGGCGAAAACATGACGCGGTTTTCGCCACTTGATTCGAAAAGTGAGCATTATGGAAATAAATGTGTGTGTTTGTTTGTTTGTATTTATTTTTCCCCCTAGAATTGTGTGTTTCAGGCGTCCTTAAACCATATGAATGACTAAGTATATAATATTTTTTGAAGTAATTCATAGACATTGTTTATTATGGATACCTTCATGAAGACAGGTCATTTTTAAATGAAAGTAAACATCACAACTAACTATAACAATCCAACAGAAACAACCTTAGGGCCTGTTCTCATAGGAGTCCGTTGCGTAGCGTTAAGGGAAAGATGACGTTGAGACGAAAATAAACCAATCATAGGAGTTAAAAATTTCATTGCTAATCGTTTGGAGGTTTGTCATTGGTTAAATATATTTCAATACTTTAACGCTCCGCAACGGACTCCTATGTGAACAGACCCTTACCCTCCAAACGCGGACAGCGCCGAAATCGCGTTCTATTACTTATTCTGTTACTTTCGGCGGGCCACACTGTAATCGCATCACCTTAAATTTTTAAAGTACATGAACAGCGGGAAACGTTATTTCCCCGTCAAATGAGGTTTATTATGTGTATTTGAATACAGGGAGACGTAATTTTATGAGCTATGCTTTTAGGAACTCTTGCCTCTAAGAAATGGCTATCGTTGTAAATAATGTTGCTTCTAGTAAGTGTTCTAAATTGCTCTTTGTATTTTTGTTAAACGTGACATTCGCATTTCTCGCAAGTAAGTAAAAAAATTAAGTAAAAAAAAGTTAAAAGTAAAAGTTAAAGAGTAAGTTAAAAAAAGTATTTCCTTTTTCTCTTTATTTTCATCTTTTTTAATTGCATTAAAAACCTCCTTACGATAAACCTATACAAGATATAAATTTCATCCGCGATTTTGTTCAGAAAAATATGAAAATCGCCTTTTGGCTAGAAGGTTAAAATTTCACTTTAAATAATAAGAACAACAAAAAAAATCATTTTGAATTTTGGACGCTAAAACTCCTAAAAAATTCTCGGGCCCTATCTATTTCCCTATGTTTTCTTTTCTCAATGTTCTCTATTATTTTCTACTTCTCGCGCTGGCCATCCCACTCATCTCAGTTTCGTAACACTCCTAATGATCCATTTGCCAATCTTTGCTTTCTGTATCAGCATTCTCTTGCTCTTCCGTTGATGAAAGTAGCTTTTGCTTTCGAAATTGAAATCGAGATCGGGTAATTTTACCTAAGTTACTCCCAAACTTCCAAGCACAGTGAACAAATATCTAGCCACGCGTTTTAAAAGTCCAGCTGTCCTCTGAAGACGTTATATAGTCCTCGTGATATTACAGGAAATGTAAAAGTGGTAAATTTTCTTTCAGGATCTGGTCCGCCGAGGGATCCTAAACCTCATTGGGAACATCGTTATTCGATGCTCCGAAAAATGATAAACGCGTAGATAGCTACGCGTTTTAAAAGTCTACTGTCTTATGAAGACACTGTATAATTCTCGTGATATTACAGGAAATATAAAAGTGGTAAATTTTCTTTCAGGATCTGGTCCGCCGAGGGATCCCCAACCACATTCGGAACATCGTATGGCAGCTCCTGTGTCACGCGCAGACGTGCCCCGCCCGGGAGCTGTACACGGACTACCTGAAGAGTAATTCTCCGTGCGAGAAGGTGATTTTGCGTGACATCGCCCGCACTTACCCAGAGCATGAGTTTTTCCGCGAGAAAGATGGTCCAGGCCAGGAAAGCCTTTTCAACGTTATGAAGGCATACTCTTTGCACGACAGAGAGGTTGGCTACTGCCAAGGAAGCGCATTCATAGTGGGACTACTTCTACTGTTGGTGAGTCTGCTTTTATGCACTGGAAAGTTATTTATGCAAAAATCGATTCTGGCCAAATTAATGCCGGTCAAAACATCTCAGTTATTCTTATCTGGAGGAATTGTTTTACTCCGGTATAAAGATAGAGGTGAAATTACTGTCCATAACCTAACCTGAAGTATACCAAAATTATCCGTACAAATTTTTCCTCTGCAATGGTGTGACATCATGTGAGGTTGCTTGGGTTTGATTTATAGCCTTAAAATATTGTCTCTAAGCTATTCTGGCTGTTTAGAAATACCTTTCTTACATGAAATATTGTCACTTTGATATTTTGATATTCATTTTACGCAGTGACGTAGCAAGATCGGGGTAAGGGGGTCTATCATGCCCCGGGCGCCAAATGGTCCCCAAGACAAACAAGGTTTTCCAAAAAGGTATCCCAAAAGGGCGCTAAAAAGGTATCGTGCCCCGGGCGCTAGTTATGCTCGCTACGCCACTGATTTTACGTTCTATCGTGTCAGCCATTGTTGTATATATTTTAAAGAAGTTAAATTTGATAATCTTTTATCAATAACGTGATGTATTTAAACCGTAAGTGAACACCTTTAGTCTAAGCTTCATTCTAAGCTTCATTTCAGTGTGTAAAATTTTAGATCATTTAGTAAAAATATTTAAAAAAATATGCAATGACTCTAAGCTTAGCGTTTTACTGAATAAACAGTATAAATTCTGACCGCAGATTTATTTTTCAATGTTTTTTCTCCGCATGCGGAATGGAAAATATCCAGGATCTCTCAGTCTTATATTTGAATGCAAGTTTCTGTAGAAACATATTTTGTAAAATGTATTGAAGAGTTTACAGATTTCATATTGTGCTTATCTTTTACCATCAGATGCCTGAGGAAGATGCTTTCAGTGTTATGGTGAGGCTGATGGAGGACTATAGGCTTAGAGAAATGTATAAGCCTAGTATGGCTGAATTAGGTCTTTGCATGTACCAATTGGAATGCATCGTTCAAGTAAGATTCATTTTCATCTCCATTGTATTTTTATTAAAGATCATCGATGTTTATCTGTGATGCGTATGTATTTCAAAGTCTTTTTAATGAGTTTGCGTGCGTGCGATAACAGATACTTAAAGGAGAATGCACCTTATATTTTAATTTTCCACGTAGACCAGGAGGCCACCATATTTTTTGACGATTGATTCCTTCAAGAAACTTTTATTCTGTTATTGATAACTCCAATCTAAAACTTTCTATTCAACTCATCGATCGTGAAAGAATGTTTACCGTGTAAAAATGTACAACAATATATTGTAAATTAGAGAGAAGAAAACATCTGTTGCTCTCGCCTGACAACGTTAAAGGGAAAGATTTGTTTAATGATATTTAATAAGACACTTAATATTTGATTGTGGATAGGAGAGATTAAGTACAAAGGCTTCGACAGACGTCGCTGGGACCGGAGAACAAATTCTTACCGGATTCCTAGGTCTTCCGCTGGGCTGTATGGAGGCCATCCCGGCCCCTAGAGCTCACGGGATTGTCTAGGTAAGCTTAAATCACTGCGTTCTTCTACATTCAATATGTTCTTATGCTATATTAGGAGCGACTTGACAATGTTAAATCCAAATTCACTCAGTATCGGAAAGTTTAAAATGAATTCATCATCACAGTAAGCTTTGGATGCGTATTGACTCTGCTCCTAAAGTTTCTGAGCACATATTTTTAAACTATAATTTGGCTTCGAAATCCACCGAGAGTTCGTGTAGTCCTCGTGTTGCTAAAAATGACAATAGCACGAGCAACGGACCATCATAATCGAGCAACTGACCATCAAAAGTTCGGTGAAAAGCCTAACTTTCGATGTTATCGGTGTTTAAGGCGATCGAACAAAATCTTTTTGAGGTGCTGTGTTAATAGGCCTACAATCGATACCTAACTTTGCTAGGTGATTTTTGACAGCAGGGAAAGCTTTATCCACCGCTTGGGACACCCCTAGTGTTTTTCACAAGTCTTACACTCGCATTAATCGAACCTGAAGGCTTTACGATTGGCACCTTTCTCGTCCTTCATTTCTTACAAGCAAAGTAAATTCGGAAGATTTTCTGCTATATGATGTCAGATATTCTTCTGAAAAAAGGAAGATTAAACTTATGGAGCAGAAAGAATTTTTTTTTTTTGTCTGTCCTTTTTGAAAAAAAAATGACAAAAAAAATTAAGCGATGAATGATTCTAAAACTTAAGGAAGAAAGAAAAAAAAGTTGAATAGCACACGCACGCATATAAAAGTATCATTTGCTACTCTTTTAAGGGGGTCCGGGACACATTTTCAAATTTTTTTTATTTATTGAATTAAAATTTTGAATTTTTTTGTGATGGTTAACCATATAATTTCTAAACAAAATTACGTCATAAAACTTCTCAAAAGGTTTTTAAAAAATTTTTAAATTTAAAATTTTTAATAAAATTGGGGTAATTTAAAATCGTTATAACTCGAAATATTATTTGTCGAATTTAAATTTTTTATCATTTAATTAAACAGGAATATTTAAGTTTTAATTATGATTCACCATTTTTTTAAATATTAATTTTTTAAAAAATTAAAAATATTTAGATTAAAAATTACGAAAAATTATGTAACCTATTTTTAAAAAATCATATTTTCAAAAGTAAATATTTTTTTCAAATTTGCTGGATCAAAATTAAAGTAAAATAGTTGAAAAAGACATGTTCCAAGTTTCAACCATTTATCTTTAACGATTCTTGACTTATAACAATTTAAAAACGAGAAATGGGGAAAAAACCCATCATGCCGAAAAACGCACCTACAGGTTTAAACAACGATTGGCTACTATTAGAATGTTGCAAAAAAAATAATAATTTCTCCTGTTCTAATTAAGATAGAAACGTGATTTAAACGTCATTTTAAACGCAAAAGAACACACAAATTTTTAATGCAATAAATTTTTTTTCGAAAATTCGAACAATTTTGTGTCCTGGACCCCCTTAAGGATAGCAAATATAAATTGCTTAGATATGTGCGCGTACGGTATCTAAAAATCATCAAATAATTTCATGACTTTAGGCCCCTTCTGTAAAAATTTAGTAAAAAGAAATCATTTACATATATTTTTGTATTTTAACATTTAACATAATCTCTTTAAGTATTCAATGGAATACAGTTTTTCGCACATTTGAAATTAAAAATTTGAATCAATTTTGACAAAATTACTTTAGACATAAAAGATAAAAAACTAACTTTATTAACAAACTAAAATTCTGTAAAAAAACTTTTTAACAAGAAAATTCTGTGATAGTTTTGAGTAAGATTGAATGATTTACGCACATGTCTGTTAATGTGTGTCTAATGTATATTTTACTGGCGTTAAGTAATTTTTTATTGTTCCGTGTAATGGGTATCTAGGAAACATTCGTCTACTTCTATAATATTTAAATTAGATGTTGAATGGTTTATAAATAACATCCAATAACAACATTAATATAGTTGCTTTTAGGATTCATAACAATGATAACGTGTATTTTTCAAATTTGATTCTATTAGCGATTACGTAATTTCATTCATTGCAGTTACTTGTGCTCTGAAAATGATCTCTTGATAAAACAAAATGAGTCTTTCTATGAAACGTATAACAGTTGTCTGTCAGTAGTTTTATGAGTGACGAGCAATTAATAAGTTTTCGTTGTTTGAATAATTTTTATATTCGTATAATAATATAATTTTTTTAATATTTTTTTATTGGTAAATTTAATGTTATTATATGGTTTTGTCAATTGCAATTCTCACCCATTTGTATTTATTTAAACAGGAACAAATTCCTGAACTCCACATGCATTTCCAAGCCCAAAGTTTTCACACGTCCATGTATGCTTCGTCTTGGTTTTTGACTTTATTTACATCATCTCTTCCCCTCCATTTGGCTTGCAGAGTTATGGATCTATTTCTCTCAGAGGTATGAACAACATTGTATACTGTTTCGTAACGTCATCAAAAACAAGAAACTGATTTTTATTGATCATAAGTACAAAAAATTGCACTTTCACCCTAAAAAATTTTTAATTTTTGAAGTGTATATGCACATTTTCATGATCTTGTTATTATCATGATTAAAATCCAAGCTACGGTATAACACTCTGCTCCCATGCTTTCCGTGTATTTCATATTTTATCTCTATTTGATATGCAAATGTTTCCCTACGTAGGTTTTCCGATAAGTATACACACGAAGCAATCAAGTTGTTATTAATATCCTGGTTTGAACTTTCGTCCCCCCGCCCCCGTTTTTTTTTATATCTATATTAGTGCTTAAATGTCTTTGTATGGCCAGAATTTGTAATACAGGAATTCTTAGACTAGACGTCATCACCCACCTAGACTAGACGTCATCAACCACTTTTCAGAACCGAGCGCCGCATCAACCAATTCGCAAGCTTACTCTGATCACATATTTGTCTAACGAATAGCCGGGAGCTTGTGCCAGTAGCAATCTTCGTACTATATGAAATAGAAAATATATAGTTCTTGTATGTAAATGAAGAGAAATTCTTGAAGAGAAATTCTTGTCATTGCAAACATTATGAGAGACTTGGCATTCCTTTTATTTGATTAAGTGAAGCTGAAACATACTGTGTAATTCACGCTTTTCAAATTCTCCAAATAATTTACGGAATATCATAATTTTTTTAAAGTTTATATAAAAGTAAATGTTTTAATCTTGTTACTTGTTACTCAAAGGTTTTGTAACCCTTACACTTAATGAACTTATATAAGAGTAACTATCGATTTGGTGACAAATTTAACCCCTACCCTTTCGCATTTCAGCTGCCGGTCTTTCTTCTCTCTGCTGTTTTAGTTACTGATAATTACCTTTTCCAGAACTCATTCAAAGGTTAAATTCCATTTTAACTTAAAAGGATGGGAACTGGTTCAACGGGACATGGAAAACTTAGTCGTGGGACTCGGGGTGAAAATTCTGGGCCATTAACCTACCTCTTAGGGACGTCTTGGCTTTCGTGCAGTAGTTTCCCCTCTTCCATTAGCATGTTTATTGTATTTTATTTTGTGTTTGAAAACAGCATTTGTCAGAACCCACAATCATTTGTTCATTCAAGGAGCATTCTGGCGTTTATCAACAAACTGAAGTGGTTTATACCTTCTTGTATGTCATATCATTCGCAGTTGAAAGCTGTTGTACTAGTCGTACAGCACTGGCTTAGGTAAAATTACTTTCAAACACGGTTGGTGTGAAGGTCCCGTTTTTTTAGAGAAAATTTTTGTTCTTGGGGGAGATGAAAATTAACCTTGAAATTACCGTTTTATCAACTGATTTTTAGGCTCCTAGAGGGTGTGGGAGAATACTAGTCCTTCCCGTGGCCATCGTTGGCCATCTGAGAACTTTGCGGTTTCGACTTTCTTAAACCAAAAACCAAATATTCCAATGCATGGGATGAATGAAGTATATAATGAATGAGGTAGTTATACCCCCACAATTACTGTCGAGGTCATCAGATGAACTACAATTCCTAAAATCTATACTAGTAAAGGGACAAGTGGATGTCGAGTTATCACGTGACCGTAACTCATCCGGGCGGGCCACTCCTCGAAAAAAAAATGGCCGACAAATATACAGGAAAATCGGTGTATTTTTTTTCTCATGAAAGTACATAAATGTTACATATTTGGAAAGAGCTTCGAAAACTGTTAATTTTTTCTGCGTACACTTATTCTGTTAATTCAATAGTTTTAGAGATATTTTCATTCTAAAATCACTCACTGCTGAGAAACCACATCATCTGGAGCAGTGATGCTGCCGTCTGTCTGCAGAGACGGGAATGAAAATTGAAAGGAATTAATTCACTTGAATTTAATACATTTGTAGGCTTTTTTTTTCTTTTGTGGGGCCCGAAGTACATAAATATGTTACACGGATGGCTTGAGCGTAGCTAGGCGAAGCCCGGCTAGTAAATAATATGAGATTATAAACTGTACAAGAATGTCTCTGTCATAGATTGTATTAAAACAGAGCACTAAATACATAAATGTGACTACGGTTTTATTGTAATATCAATGTTATGCTGCTAGATAACTATAAATAACTCTAATTGGAAATTTGTTTTATTGTTATTTATGTGTATGTTCCAAATATTAATGCTAATAATAACCAAATTATGTATTACAGGGAATGGAAATGATTTTTCGTATTGGCATTGCCATTTTGCAATACTGCAAAGAAGATCTCCTCCAGCATGATATGGAAGGAATGTTAAGGGTAAACACATTTATTGTTTTACGCATTTGTTTTATTATATACAATAGCCTACGAAAGTAATAGTAACTCAATAGATTGTTTATCATGAAAATTTCATAATATTAGATTACATTAATATAGCCTAAATTAATACGTACTTAGTCATGATTTAATTAGTGTACTCAATATTTAATATCTTATCAACGTATCATTAAAATCAATGACTATTTTTTTTACGGCATATTTGTGATTGGACATCAACAAATATGCCGTAGTTATTTCTGTAAATTTTGTTCTGAGAGACATATATATATATTTTAAATATATAGTGGGTTTAGGTTCAAATACCGAATAAGGCTTGGTCATTTCCGTGTCGTCCCCCTCATAGGGAGCAATGCTGGCTCACCTATAGGATGCTTCCATTATAAAATAACCAGTAAATCGCAGTGAATAACAAAAGACGAATGTCGCATGACAAAGTACCTCTGCATTAGAAAATATAAATAAATAAATTTATATATATATATATATATATATATATATATATATATATTAGTGATTATTTAAACCAACACATCTTTGTATATTTTGTCTCATAGTTATGTTAAGTTTTGTTGATATTCTAATTCATTTTTGTAGTTTACTTTGATTTGGCTTTTCAGTTAAGAAAATCTTTAATGCTGTGTTTATTCATATTTTTAGTACTTCCAAAAAGAAATGCCTGCCAAGTGTGAAGCTGATCCAGACTATTTAATAACTCTTGCAATGCAAGTTAAATACAGCTGTAAAAAAATGAAAAAGTAAGTTAAATTGTCATACAGAATTCGTGTTCAGTTCATATGTACCTGTATTGCACATATAATTTTTTATTTAATTGTTATCAAATGGGGAATCTACAGATTTAGCCATTTTTAAACTGAGCTAACATTGTACCCTTGGAGGATCCAGTGTTGTGAAACACTATAGTTTTATATTTTCAAAAGGAAACCAATGACACATTCTCTTATTATTTGCAGTTAGTTAATACTAGGTTATTTTCATCGGCCATTAGAAAATTTTAAGTTTATTTGACTAGTCATTATATTGGAATATTAAATTACGGATGATTTTTCTCTTTTATAGGTTAGAAAAAGACTACACTTCTTACAAAGCCAAGGAGCAAGAGGAAATGGTAGAACTTAGAGTATGTTATTGTTATTATTATTTTAGCTAAAATAGCAACCAATGAATGAAATATTAATTATATTTCAAATTATTTCTTTTTACAATTTTAAACTCTTTTCTTTTTAAATAGACTTAAGTTGTGATAACTCGTTATGTTATGAATGTGCACTTAAAGTATAATAACTTCAAGTGTACATTGATAAGCATAAGGAAAAGTATTAATTTCAACTAATTAAATCTTTCTCTTCAGAGGTTACGTACTGAAAACAAACTCCTGAGACAAAGGATAGAAAATTTAGAAATGGTATGTAATTCATTTAAGAAATTTAGGACTAAGATTTTGAATATTCGATGCTTTTCATGTGTGCTTATGCACTACAGTTGGCTCTCTGTTTAACGACGATCTCTATGTAGAGACGATATTTCTCAGTCCCGGCCCCTCCGACGTTATGGGAAATATCATATTTTCACAAATTCTGTTTAAGGGCGATCTCTACTTAAAAACGATTTTTCACGGTCCCTTGAAAGTCGTTAAACAGAGAGCCAACTGTATTTTAAATCTTTCAAATACGTTTTTTTTCAAATTTATTCATGTAATTGCTGCTAATTATGTACTTTTTTCTTAATATCTTAATTTTATATAACATTTTGTTACAAAAATCTGTTTAATGCATTTAATAAGAAATGGATCAAGATAAACACCCTTTGGAATTCTAAATTTCTATTGAATGAAATTTATCATAAGTATGACAAAATCTGTACCATCTAAGAATTAGTCTTTGGTTCAGCTTGAGTGGAAGCTATCAGAGTCAAAAATTTTTATTGAGAGGACAGTGTTACTTATTGCTTCTCGGGCTGCCTTAAAATCAATTTACTCAGCTATTATTACCTTAAATGATGAGATTATTTAATGTAAAAAAACATTTTCATTGGACACTTTTGGCCACTGTAATGTTTTGGGAATAAGCGGGTAGATTTTTTGGTTAGAGAGATTACAAATTTGGTGCAATCTGTAAATACTGAAATTGCATTGTTTTAAAAAGCTCAATTCACTCACTTCGCAATTTTGGTGCTTTGAATTGGACCACCTTTGTTGTGTTAAGTTCATGGGTACTGACTGCATTTCTGACTTATTTTGGAAACCAAAGGGACTCCAGGTCATACTTTTTTGGTCCTTTTTTTATATTGGTACATTTATTTCTATCTCTATCAATTGGGGAAAACGTTTATTGATTATAATGATGTGAAATATTGATCTAGATTACTTTTTATCCAAAAATTGTTGTATTCAGTTACAATAACAACATTTATTTCCTTCTAGGAAAGTGCCTCGTTGGCCGACCGCCTTGTCCAAGGTCAAGTAACGAGGGCACAAGAAGCTGAAGATAGCTATGCACTGAGACGAGAATTAGCATCTTTAAAACAAAAGGACTTATTAACGGAACAAGAACTTGAGCGAGCTTATAGAAAAATAAAAGATCTTACTGAGGTAAAAACCCATTCACTAAGATAAATTACAGATGACCTTTTTTTTTTTTCTTTTTTTTTAAATGATGAACAGTAATGCAACCAGAAACACTTTTCGGAATAATTTTTATGTTTCAAAATAAAAAATAAAAAATCATTCTGGAAAGAGGGGGGGGGGGGTGAAAATCTACTTTGGAAATACCTTTTTTTTTTGTTCACCTAATTTTTAGGGTCCTTTAAGGTGAATGAACCTAAAACCTTCCTTATGATTGCTCCTGTGGAGTCTTAGGCTTTTCTCTCAGAGTCCGAGTTGTGAATGATAAGACCAGGCAGTGGCGCCGGAAAGGGGGGGGCAAGGGAGGGCACTCGCCCCCCCCCCCCCCTTGAAAATTGAATTTTTTGTTTCTACCTAGCTAGCGCTCGTAAAATATTAGAATTTTCATTTAAAATCACAAAGCCTAACAAAACTGAATACTAAATTGCAACCTCACACTCGTTAACGCCAGCGCGATAAATGTCATTCCATATACGCATGAGCGATTTATCGCCAATTTCAGGTACGCAATTGCGGTTAAACGCCAATGCCAGATGTTTGCTTTTGCGATTCAAAAGCAACCCTACACAATGTTTTTGCATCGCGAAAGGGAATCTTGAATCCGATGCATTTGAAACGCGTACACGTTGACGTGTGATAGGGCCTTTAAGACATTTCATAAGTGTTACTCTACAAATTTGAATTGTAAGGTGTAACGTCCAGAACGTGCCCCACGGGACAGTTGAACAATAGAAGGTGCAAATAGAGCGTACTAAAAGATCTTTCAATTGAACAACAATTGAAAGATCTTTTAGTACGCTCCGACGGGTAAAAACCTGGTTGAGATCAACCATGTCTCAAGAGAGACTTTCTGGTCTCTGTATGCTTAGCGTTCACAGAGAATCTGTGAGTAAAAATAAAGACACATTTATTGAAAAAGTATTTAATAGATTTTTTCAAAACAGAAGAAATCTCTCATTACTTTTCTCCGATTATAAAAATAACATAAAAGTTTATTTTTTATAACCGTATATATGTATTTTTAATAATAAAGGTGTAAAAGTTTTAATCTATTTTACTTTGCCCCCCTCTATATTTGACTCTTCCGGCGCCACTGAGACCAGGGGTTAAAAACTTAACAAAAATTTAATGAAACAAAACAAATTAACATTAAACTAGTACAACAGCATCAAATAAATTTTAACTTAAGTGCAGAGTGATTTATCGGTACGCTTCGAGATCCGGTCAGCCTCCCACAGGAGCTTAAAAAGAACACGACCGCCTCGTCTGGCTGTTACATGGGGATCTCCTTAAAAATCGCTAAGTCTCTGACTGTATCTCGAGGCCCTTTTTTTTTTTGTCAGCGTCTGTATTCCAGAGCGGGGAACGGCGGATTAGTTGGTGACAGTTCTTCTTATCGTCGAATATTAGGCAAACTTTACAATCACTATAGTGTCAAACTCGCATTGAGCTATTTCTAACACTGCGAACACGCATTCGCGAAACAGAGAGCGAAGTATAGGGGAAAGCAGTGATTTATTGGTCCCGTCGCCGAGAGGAGGTTTTATGGCGCCCCTCGTGCCTTTGAAGATTCGTACTAGCCGCTCCGGAGAGCGGTTTTAAGACGAATGATTAAAGCGACGAAATACTTCCCCCACGTTGGGGGGGGGGACTAATCGACACCAAAATGTGTCAAGAGGCGACGGGGGGAGCTGATTCGCTTGTGTGTAGTTACGGCTTAAAGAGTTTTACGAGGCGATGGGAGACGCTTCTGTTTTTCAAAACAGATATTCTCACATCTTGCTAGGGGAACCGGTATGCCTGGGCTTAACTTTTAGATGGCATTTGCTGGTATCGTTTTTTTAATCCGCTCGGAATCCACATACGTGTTCAAAATGATGGGAACTGGAAAATGGTATTCCGATAAGCACACAGCTGTGTTCGTGTACTCTGTGGGGTCTTGTGAAGAATAACCCATACTTTCATGACGCTACACTCCACTGCTGATGAATTATGATATTAAGTTAACCACAAGGCATTTCTTTTTATTTTATGCTTAAAGTAAAAATATCTTTACCCCAGTAAATCCTCCCCCAATTTCAATAAGTATTGTTTTATCATATTTCTGTTTGTTTTAGGAATACTGTTTTCTTTAAAAAATGGCCCTGTGTTACTTGTCATTTTTGGTGTGTTTAATTACAGATAAATAAACTTAAGAGTTTTAGTTTTATTTTGGTGTCTAGGCAGTGCATCCCTTCAGCTAGTTGATGGTTGATATCTAAGCAAAATATTATAAAATTCGGTTTCTCTCAAAATTTTATGAATATATAAACCAAATGGTATAAGTTGACAGGCATTGTATATTCCACCAGACCTACTTTTTACCCTTCAAATCAGTTATCAATCTGTTGAGACTGAAAAACAATAGCATTAACTGAATGCCTAACCTGTTATATATGCTTAATTATTACTACTTTATTACACACTCATGAGCCTGCCTTCATGTTTTAAAGAAGAAATATTTCATTTTAGGCAAATTCTCAACATAATTCTCTAGACAACCAAACTGAGGATTTAATACAGTCTATGCAACAAGAACTAATATCAGTGAAATTAAGAGAAGCTGAAAATCAAGATACAATGCAGGATCTTTTACACAGGATAAATGAACTGGAAACAGTAAGTTAAGAAGATAGATGGTGTATCTTTTGCTTACTTTTGGTCTTATTTAATAAAATGTTATAAACAATTTTACCCTATTCTTTAGATTAATAAATGTTTGAAAGAAGCATATCCGGAAAATACCATCATCCACATTCAAGAGGAACTTATTGCTGTTAAGCTCAGAGAGGCTGAAGCTCAACAGTACATCAAAGAACTCTTGCAAAAAATCAACAATTTACAGTCCCAACTTGTCGTGAGTGTCTTTTACCTTTTCTGTATGTTTTTGTATCTCTGAGTCCAGATGTTTAACTTTAAAACTGTATAAAAAGATATTACTTGTGCTCTGTACTGATTTATAAAAATGTTTCATTCAGAAAAATTTTCATGTATTTCTAATATTGGAACACTTTGTATGTAATACTTTCTGAAATCAGTAATACCTAGGGGTATGTAAATTTTGCATAAAAAATATCGAAATTTAACCAAAAAAATTGCAATATATAAAATTTTGCATTTATTCACAAATATATATATATATATATATATATATATATATATATATAAATTCAAAGATTTCACATTTATTAAAAAAAAAATCACAATTTTACTTACTTGGTTAGGTAAGTATCGAAATTCTTAGTTAAAATCTAACATTGTAGTAGTCTCCACATTCTTTTCCTTAAGTCTTAAGCATTACATAATAAGCAAATTTCGAGAAAGAGATTTCTCAGATAAAAGACCTTGGATGGTCTTAAATAAGCAATTATGTTAATAAATTATTACCATTATTACCTAATTTCGCTTAAAAAACCGTTTATCACCGAGTTTTCGCCAAAAGGTAGTAAAAAAATAATTTTCACATTTATTTGCTCATATCAGTAAATTTCACATTTATTCGCATCTATTTCATGAATACAAAATTTACTTATCCGTAGTAATATCCTTAAGTTGGATTTCATATTCAACATTTAAGCTTTGTTGTAAATTTTTTCTTTTTGCATGATGATTATTTTGAATTTAAATTCCATTTAAAGTTGAGCTTCTACCAAAAAAATTTTTAGATAAATGACTTTGTAAAATAAAAGATATATCAACTTTGTTACATGGAAATTTGTTTTTATGCATATTACTATAAAATATTATAATTCCAGCATGGAATTTCCATTTATTTAAGTTTGCACAGTGCAGTTCAGAAAAATTAAAAAATTATAATGTATTTTAGAACAATGATTTACTTATGCTTTTCTTTAAGAATTTTTCTTTTATTTTGAACATTAATTACTTTGTTACATTGTGTAATCAAAATCTGAAAGAAAAAATAGTCTTAAAGCAGTATAATTTTAGGATTGCCAATAAAATATTGAACAATGTTATTCTTACCCAAGAATAGAATGCTGAGAGAATTTACTTTTCCTCCAAAGTCTGAAATTTTTTCAAACTTTTTTTAACATTTCCATTTTAGTCCTTTTTAAATAAATATAATTTCTTTCATTTTTTAGAAATGTGTTGGCAACTCATCATCTAATCATGGACAAGATGATGCAAAAAGCTCTGAAAACTGTTTAAGAAAAGGAAATGTCACTGAACTTCAACAAAGGATAGTTTACTTAGAGAAAAAAGTATGTCTGAAAATCTATTTTCATGAGATATTTATTTGAATAGTATTGTCTCCTAGCATGTGACATAAACATACTTTGCATTAGATAATCATCCATGAAAGACAACTCTACCTTGTAGCTGATCCTCCTAATTATATGAATTTAATGTAATGTGTATCAGATGCAACTTACAATACATATCATTTATATTGATTGCAGTTAAAATATTTTTAAATATTGTGTCAATGTTTTCTGTAGCATTACAATAATCTGTTCTTAAAAATATTCTCCTATTTTGAACTTTTTTTTAGCTGAGGACAAAAATGAAATCTCCATGTTCAATTTATAGTGGAATTGTAAATAATTACTATTTGCAATATTATAATAATTATTATGAAATAATTTATTCAATTAACAGTGGATTTTTTTGTAGTTTTTGCAGTAAAACGCTTTGTACTTACACCACTTTGCCTTTCACCGCCTCATATGTAGAAAATGTTCCCCTTTAATGAAGTTTTCTAGTCCAAATTTCTTAACTTACACCCCACCTTACCTAAACTAAATATATATTTACTATATTGCAAACAAAATAAAATATTTTTAATGAACAACTGAACTGTTATCTCATAACTTTAAACATAATACTTTAATTTGTGTATTATTTTATTTACAGCTAAATGAAAGTGAATTGAAGAATATGAAAATGGAGATGGAACACAAAAATGCCAATTCTGACTTTAAGAAGAAGATCACTCTTCTAGAAAACCAAGTAAGTAATAAAGTTAATATTCTTCCACGTTTACTAACACGTTAAACTTTTATTGCATGAAATGTTGAATAACATTTTCTGCAATAGGTCAAAGAACTTGCTGATAATAATCAGGCAAAAATTGCTGCTGAAAGTGAAGATGTAAAAATATTATGCCGGAGGGTTACAGAACTTCAAGTCAAAGTAAGATAACAAAGATTTGTTTGCATAAATATCAACTGTATTATTCATCACAGAAAATATATTTTTGTTAAACAAATAGGAAAGAAGCATGTAAAGATCCTTTTATTTATTTTAATTGCATGTTTAACTTAAATGAACCCCACATTGTACAATAGTTAAGTGTTATAAGCTTCCATTGCATGGGACTGTGTTTAAATCTCAACCAAAGCATGAATGTTTCTGTGTTATTTCCTGATAAGTGGACATTTTAGTTAATGTACTGAGTGTTCCCATAGTAATAGGCAACAAAACTTGTAGTGCATATGGCAAAATGGCTTCTATAAAGTGCTGCCCACATTAGAACAAAAAATGTTAAACTTTAAAAAAATTTCAAAGTTGTTAACAAATTAATAAAATTTTATGCACTAAAGCAGTATAATGCAACCCTTTTTTTTGGTTTTAATTCCAGGTGAAATTTTGTAATATGCATATTCATCCCATATGAGCTGAAAAAAGATTCATAACAAAAAATCTAAGTGGAACACAAAAGTTTTTATTTTAAAACAAAATATAAAGGTAACATTGAAGTAAATAACAAACTTCCCCCCCCCAAAAAAAAATAAAAAGCCTAAAAGTCTGGCAGTAAAATCAGCAATTCCAGGATTATCATTCCTCCCTACTAAGAAAGCATTCTAGGTGCACCACTAAATTGAATAAAACGCCTAAAAAGTTTAGGCCTTTTGGATAAATATAAGTACTCAAAACCCAATTTAAAATTAAGTAGAGGAAGTTTAAAATATTTTGTTAATATATGATGTATGTGGTGGATTATTAATAAACAAAGGCATTAAAGACCACACTTCTCTGTTCCCGTTGGGTCCATAGAACCTCCCCTTAGCCCGACTTGTCAGGTTTGTTTGATAATTAGGATAATATGGGTATATTCTTTTTTAATCTACTTTTCTTTTAAGGATGTTTGATAATTAGGGTATAATCTTTGAATTGTTTATGAAGTAAAAAATTGTGGTTGATTTATTATTTTACTTTAATGTTTTGATAGTATTGTTTATTAAGATAAAATATTGCTATAACATGAAGTAGATCAATGTAATTGATTGTCTACGTGGAAATTATAACCTCTGGGATATTAGTATCAAATATTCATTATGTGGAGAGAGATCTTCTTCTCTTAATTTACTGAATATAGAAGGAGATTAGTCCCTGACTTAGTGCAAGAAAATGCATTCAAAACTCTCTTATATAACCAATAACAATAAAAGTAACACATTTTAAGCATTTAAAGTTTTCATTTATTTATTTTTTTCGAATGGCAGGTATTTAGCTTAAAACCATCGGCCCTCTGATTTCCCAATACCTCTTAACAGAACAATTAAAATCTTTGCAGATCATGTGTCCAGATGACTTCCATTCATAGCTGTGCTAAACTTCACAGAGATATAAAAGTTATATTATTATTATTAAAGATTAGCCTTTTCTTCCCCCTAAAAATTATTTCAAGAATCTTGTAAAGTTTTAAAAATAATTGCACAGAGCTATTTGTAGTGTTTGAGATTTTTTAATATAAACATAAAATATATTAAATGAAAATCAACCTATTCAACAATTAGCATATTAGTTAAAGTTGCATTTTATTTAATTTTTAAAATATTGAATAAAAAATTCTATTGAAATGCAAATGAAGTGTTTTTCCCCCATGAATATGAAGATTCTATTTAACACATTGACTGCCAGTCACTACAGTTACATTGGAGATAGTGCTGTGACATGAAAGTTGATTGTACCCAGATGCCAACATACTTATTATACGAAATATGATTTAAAAATAGTAATAAAAGATAATTATGTGATACCAAAGTATTATTTAGGCCTTTCATTAAAAAAATTTTTAATCACGCATAAGAGCGTGATTGGCACTACAGTCAAATTTTTCCCCTAATGCCACATCACACGCTGGCATGTAAAAAGTGAATCAAAATAAGAAAAATAAGTGACAGTACGCATTATTTTCATATAAATCTGTATTACAAACAAATATACATATTACAAATGAATTTATTACAGGAAAATTACAGTGGCATTGTTACAAAAGATATATATTAGTATGTTATTTATGTATTACCTTTGCACAATCTAAGCAGTAACCGGGAGATCCTTCACAAAAGTTGCAGACATATATTGTATCTTTACGTTTTCCTTGGGAATAGCAACTTTTGCATTGCTTTCTTAGAATCTTTCCGGCTTTTCTTTCTTCCCGCGTACTCAGCACATGTTCAGATTCAGATGGATCACACACAGGAGCACGAAGAACAAATGGCTGTTTCAGTAAACTTCGTATCACGGATAAACGATAGTCATAAAGTGATGTATTTCCATTGGAATAGTTATTATAGATAAAGTGGGAATTGGTCATCATTATTTGCAAAATATGCACGAATATTTTCGTAGGCCACCTAATTGTTTTTCTCTCAGAAGGATAATAAGCAAGCATCTGATCTTGCTTATCAATACCTGCCATAAATTTATTGTATTGAATTACTGGCAGTGGTTTTGATTTAATTTCACCTCTTTTGTTTGTTTTTTCCACCATATCATTTTTATATTCACTGGAAATGTAAGTGACGTCTCTCTTATCCTTCCACTTAGCAATCATCACACCATTAGCATACTTTGCTACAGTTTGCCCTTTCTTCAGTTTTTTTTCGTTAACCTCCTTCGGAAATGTCTTCCTGTTCCTTCTGATTGTCCCAGTGCAATGAGTTTTTCTATCAGCAAGACATTTTGCCAGTTCATAGCTGTTATAATAATTGTCCATAAATACGCTATGCCCTACATCCAACATTCCCTCAAGTAAATTCATAACGACTTTTTGTGCATGTCCTTTTCCACCAGAATCATCCAACATACCTGTATATGCCATTAATTTGAGAACCATACCATGAGGGGTTGTGATCATGTACAACTTGATACCATATTTATGACGTTCATTTGGTATATACTGTCTAAATATAAGCCGTCCACGCGACAATACCATCGATTCGTCTAAACTAATCTCTCGTCCTGGGTAGTATATTTCAGATACTCGCGCGTTGAACAAATCCACCATACTTCTTATTTTATATAATCGATCCTTTGGAGGTTCTGTATTCTGCTCTGGGATTTTTGCGAAGTGCAATGCCCGCAGTAATAGCAAAAACCGATTCCTGCTCATGTTTTCTGAGAATGCACGTAAACCAAACAGTGAATCTGTTTTCCAATAATCTTGTATGCGGTTCATTCGTATAGTTCCCATATGTAAGATCAATCCCACAAATACCAAAAGTTCCTCTTTTGTGGTGTCCTTCCAGGCATTGATGCGAGAATGTTTCTTATTTTCACGGTGAAAAAGTACTTTATGAGCATAATCATTAGTTTCGGCAACTATTTCCTCCAAGATACCGTCGGTGAAAAAATGCCGAAAGAAATCTATAGGATTGTTACCTGAAACAGGTTGGAGCAAACACTCGGATTTTATGAAAGGAAATAGTTTCATTGATGTTGAATCGTATTCCCAAATTACGTTTTCCACCATGGATGAATTATCCTGCTGACAAGTCGCATCTTGCACGATTCGTTCTTCATTATCATCATCATCATAATCCGAAATATCATGGGCATCAGTGGAAGGAATGAGTTCCTCGTCGCTGTACTCGGATTTTATAAAAGGAAATAGTTCCATTGATGTTGAATCGCTTTCCCAAATTACGTTTTCCACCATGGATGAATCATCCTGCTGACATGTCGCATCTTGCACGATTCGTTCTTCATCATCATCATCAGAATCCGAAATATGGGCATCAGTGGAAGGAATGAGTTCCTCGTCACTGTCATAACTAAAATCACTCGGGTACTCGTCCGATAGCTCAGTCAACAAATTTGCAATTTCATCATCCGTTAGAGGCTTATTATTTTGAACTTTTCTTTTTTTCGGTCGCGACGGCCCTGCACTATCATCTGTATAACTCATATCACAAGATTATTTATTCAATAAAAAATAAAACATTAATTTCGAAACCACGAGTATTTATAGCTAGTTTCTAATCTTCACTCCATGCCAATACCAGCAGAAATACCCTGCATGCAATGCCAAATGAACTGGAGAGCGAACAATCAGAGAAGGGTGTTCCCGCCCCAGCGCGTGACTGGCATCTGACCGAGCGCATGATTGGCCCCTTAGTGATAACGCCACGTCACGTGCTGGCGCGTGATTGGCAGTCAATAGCGCCCTTTACATGTACGCTCTTGGAGCGTACGGCTCTTGTGCGCGGGAAAACTCGCAGCACGCTCAAAAGCAGCTTTCTCTTCCTCTCCGACACCTTCACACGTGCACTCAATCGCGCGGGATCGTGGTTTCACGCGGGAAAGAGCGTACGTGTAAAAGGCGCTAATGTGCTTTAATGCAATTCTTTGGGAACTAAAAATATAAATGTGAGAAGTCAGAATAATTTATCTGTGTTTAGATTTAGAATACCAATAGTAGTCTCATATTTTTTCTCATATTGATACAATATTGAGAAAATATATTAAATAAATAAATCAGCGTGTATGAGGTAATTTTTTCTGTCTTTATTTGCATTAAAAGCTTACATAATACTTTTTTTTTTTTTAAAGCTTTCTTGCCTGTAATTTAATTTTTAAATAATGGTAAACTACAGCACCATATTTGTAAGAATAAAGAACACATGTAATGAGTAACAAAAGAAAATAAATTTTTAAAAATTTTTTTAAAAACTGTGCTATAAATTATTTAGTTATAGGTTTTTAAAAAAATTATATTTGGAAATTCATTACGAAAGAAAGAGGGAAAAAAAGGCAGGCTCATTTCAAATTTCATTAACAGCATTTGTTTGTAAAAGAAATCTTTTGGTTAGTTACAGCAAAACCGTTTCATATTAAGAAAATGGTTTTAGTTTGATAATGAGGATCAAAGCTTTGAAAAAGAAAGGAAAATGTTCAAGAGTTTTGCATTATTGAAAATAAATTCAAAATGTTGTTGAAAAAGATTGAAATACTTAGCTAAGCTTTTACAAAATGAAACCTCATTTCAATTTAATAGTGAAATAAATTTGAATTCTTAATAATCTACATAAAATAATCATCCAGAAACAACTGATAAACTAATAAATAACATATTTTGAATTATATTTCTGTTTACTTTGTTTCTCCAAAAAGAAAAAAAAAAGAATCAATTAAAAGTTTGCTTTAAATTTTAACAAAGGTTTTAAGATTACAGGAGAAAAACTTTATTATTTATGTTATCTATGTTATGGCCTTCAGAATGAGTAGAGAAACACAAAACAGAGGGGTTTGTTTCAATCGCCTTTACTGTTCCAGTTTCAACCCCTTACACCAGCAATTTCCCCCCTAAAAAGTTATTTTAATATAATTACAGGAGTCTTAACAAAGTTTTTAAAAATTGCTTATTTTATACTTTCTACAAATTATATGAACCCTATAAAAAAAGTTGCATGTAGAAAAACAATTTTTTTTTTGTCATCTTTAGCATGTTGAAAAAATTCAAAAATCTTTTAAATGAAATTATGCATACTGGTAATTTTATCTTCTAAATTTGACATCATTAATTTTTCAGCTGGCTGAACAACGAGAACTTAACAAGAAACTGACCTCTGCAATTGAGAATGGCGATGCTGATGCAAATCATAACAACAATGACAAAAGTTTCAATCACATTAGCCACATCCTTGAAACCCTGAAGCAAAGCCGAAACAATCTCTCTGCTGACGAAGGCAACTTTGAACAGATCTATAAGCTCCGTCTTTCACAAGATATCCACCAGTCAGGGAACATAGAAATGCTCAAGAACAAGGTCAATGTCTAGTGAATGTCTTCCCAAATTATCGTATGAACCATGGAGTGTACAACTGAAAATTTGTCACATATCAGTTGTTCATGAGTTATTTTCATTAGTAAGAATATCAAACATCATAGCTCTATGTTGTTTAGATTGAAGATATAATCAAACAAAACTATAGTAATAACATTACCTGGCTTTGATTGTAGTTTAAAATTAACAATTGCAATAGAAGAAATGTGTTTCATAAAAGGTGCACAATCAATTTTTTAAAACTAGCCGTCCACATGGCAGATAGAGAAGATTGCTGTTTTTGACTCTGTGACAGCTAGTGTTCTTAACTGTGGATGAAGTTTACTATTTAAGTGTTTAAAATAATTTTTTTATATTATAATTCCTCAATTCTGTTTTATTTACATTGCTGTGCAATCAGTTTGTTACATTTGTCATTCACATTTTGCTCCATCTCATAACTTAAACAGAGGAAAGTATGAGTACAGTGACACTTTGGGCTTACAGAGTGATGTGGTTAAGGTCTTTTTGGCCTGTCAGTCTGCCTCGCTAACAATGTATAAGGTGATTAGATTTACACTTAATGTCTTTGTTTTGTTTTACTAATACACTTTGTCTTTCAAGGGAAAAAATCAATATTTTATATGAATTAATGGCATATATTCTTTTGTCATGCACTTATGCTTCTATTCATTATTCCTATTTTTCAGATATTTAAAATGAAATCTTTAAAATTTGTCTATGAGCTAGTCAACTTATGAACTCTAAAAGTTTTTTGCTTTTGTATATATATTTTTAAGTTTATATTTTTTTCCTTTATGTAAGTGATATGCAGAATTTTTGAACATAATGCTTTGTACTCGTGCTTATGACTACATTTTTTTTCAATTTTATTGAGCAGTTGGTGTATGTGAAAACCTTTTGAGATTTGACGTTAAATATCATTAAAGTGTTAAGTGTGGTTTTTAACATTCCCTGTAATCAACATTGCAATGAAACATTGATGAATGTTTCAACATATTAAATGGTTCTTTCAGAATTTGTAAAACTTTTAATCTATATAAATTATGCTAACTTCTGTTCCAACCTTTTATTACCTCAAAAAAAAAAGGAAAAAGATTTTAATTACTAAATAGTTTGCAAGGAAATATGGTGCTAAAAAAAGAGTTAAATTCCAGCCAATTTTTCTAAAGCTGTTTGAATATTATTTAGAAATTAGTTCATTTTAGTATTAATTTATTGATCTTACTAGAAACACTGGAATCAACATTCCTAAATTACAGAATCTCACTAAATACAAATTGTAGGATCTGAAAGAATACAGTTTTTATCTTCATGATATGAAAGATGTATTTTGAATATTTATACTTGTTATTTATAAATTATTCTTTTGTAGTAATTAGTCCTTAAGTTGTGATAAGTTTTAAATGTATATTTTTACTGAAATAGATATGAAAACTAAAACTATCTGTAAGATATATTTGCTAAAATGACAAATGAGTGCTTGTATGAGGTGCTAAATGAAAGAAATTTTAGTTTAGTTTGTGAATTTAAAAACATTTGTAAAATTGTAATATAATACAGAATGCCAAATATGTAATATTGAAAAAAATATTAATGAACAAACACTATAAGTAATTTGTTACCGAAATATGAAGTATAAAGTATAGTTTGATAGAAATTTATATCTTTGTTTTAAGTAGTACATATGAGGACTACAGTGCAGAGCTGTATTGTCAGAATGAGATTTTCTTTTCATTCTTTCTTGCGGAACTACATTATCTGAGACCAGAAAACCTGTTTGAGTCTTTGTAAATAGTGTAATGTATTATTAAATTTAAGTTAAAACAACTCTTTATATGTATTTTTGTCACTTTACTTTGACTAAAACTTTCACACAAATAACTGTACACTGCTTGAACTCTCACAACGTTTATCCAGCCTTTTTACCTGACACAGCAAAAGTTTAATTTAGAAGTTACTTGCAAATTCATATTCAATCGACAGATCTGGGCATTTAAAAATTCGGGAGTGTGTAACTCCGGCTCTAATGATCTGATTTGAATGAAACTGAATAATTTGGCATGTAGAGATCCTGAATAGACTTACACATGTGGTTTCTAGAGGATCAGTGCCTTAGAACTGGAATTATGAACAGACATGATTTTCCCCATAGGATAACATTGTGGAAAATCCGGGAGTGTGTGTTTTCTTAGCTTAAATTTTCATACAAATACTGGACAAAAAATGGGAGCCTGAAAATAAGTTGTCACTGCAGATTTTTAAATCCTGCTGTTAAGCTATGAGGGATTTTCATCTCAGTATTTTTCTAATCACAAAAGTAGATTAACAAATGCACACACCATATTGCCAAACATTGGACACCTCTAAATGTCAGATATAAGCAAACCAGTGCTAATGAAGATGTGCAGTATGTATTTTGTAGTACTTATAAAAATGATCGCCTAGAAAAGATTTAAATTTCAATGAACTCTGCTATGGCATTCAATGCCAAACTTATGGATTTCTAAAGAAATGTGGTCATAGGAAGCTACTACTGCAGACAAAGTTTACTGCAGTTGCTGGGTATTCTAAAATCAACTTTGGCAAATTTCATTTGGGGGTAGAAGGCACTACTGGAGTGAAACTCCATCGTGGGAAACCACACAAAGTGGAAGATCCAAGCAAGGTATGCTTAGTAAGGACTCGATTGAAAAGCTCAACTGCATCAGTGTTAGTTACAGAGATGTCCTAAGCCACAGGAAGTGATATTAACCCTTAGACCATTGAGTTTTCGCCTTCCGGTTCTTCCCCCAGCATTGGATTATTTTTTGGAAGCGTGTTTCGGAGGATCGTTCGAAAATGCGAGTTCAATACAGTTAAGTTATTTAAATCAAAATAAATAGTACAAATAAGTGAAACATAAAATTTTCAAGAATATGTATATTTATATAATGTACAGATTTTTTTTGTTCAGAAATTTCTTATAGTATGATATATTTTAAAGCAAGGTAATATGCATAAACCCACTTCCCAGTCTTTACACTATATAATTTATTCATCACTTAGTCCACTATAGTCTTTTCATCACTTTTGTCATTGAATAAATCTGAAAAATCACTCTCCGAATCACTTGAAATGTTAATTCGAATAGCCTTTAGCTTTTGAAAACCCCAAAATGCCGACATTTTATACTGTGTATTCTCAAAATACCACCTAAAAATCTACTTCTTATGAGGAGAAATTGTATATGAATGCCATTAAGTTCTGCCATCTATTGATGAATGAAAAAATCAATTTAGAACACGTTAAACGCATTTGTAACATGCAAAACATTCGAAAATCCAGTTAGACATGTCCGTAATGCTGGGGGGAAGACTCAGATGAATGCACTGAGCACGTTTGTAATTGTCTAAGGGTTAATACCATAGCATCTGATACCCTGGCAGATTGGCCACACAAAGTGGAAGATCCAGGCAAGGGATGCTTAGTGAGGACTTGTTAGAAAAACTCAACTGCATCAGTGTTAGCTACAGAGATGTCCTAAGCCACAGGAAGTGATATTAATACCATACTATCAGATACTCTGGCAGATTGGCCACACAAGCACTACATTACTCAATACTCAACCTAATGCCAGAAAGGTACTGCAGTAGTCTTTAGTACATCATTCATAGAGAACAGAAGAAAGGAAAAGGCGTACATGGAGTAATGAATCATACCTCAAACTTTTTAAATTGGATGGATAAATTTGGGAATGGTATTTACCTAGGGGACATTTCCTTTCTGACTGCATTGTCCTAACTGTTGAATTCGGAGGGGACTCGGAAATGATATGCACACATTTCTGCTGGGCAAGGCTGAGACCTTGGATTTCTTTACCTTTTACTACTAACTCGGAGAGGTTATAAGCATTTCAGCTGAAGGGATTTTTCTTCAAACTGGTAGTACTTGGGAACAGACTAATCTTTCTTTCAGCATGACTTGGGCCCCATGTTGCACTTTGAGCTTTATCAAGGCCTGGTTTGAAGAACAAGACTTACCAAAATTAGACTGTTTAGCTTAGAGTCCTGATCTCAATTCTATGAGACATTTATGGGATAGGCTAGAACTCCAAATTCATCTCTGAGGATGTCCTCTACTATGAGTTCTTTGGCAGAGGCTATAAACAAGGAATGGAGACAAATCCCATCCCTCATGGAAGAAGGGCATGACAGAAATTAGTTGAAAGCATAGCAGAGTTGAGGCAGGCACTGATGACCAAGGTGGTCCAAGAATGTATTGATTTTTGAAAATAGATACACTTTTCTCCTCTTTTGACCATATGTCCAATTGCTTTTGGCAAAATAACATTTTTAAATTCCCTTTCTTGCATTAAAAAAAAAAAATCCTTTAAATGTTATCCTTCAAATAAATAAATATATATAAAAAAATTTTGAAGGATGTATAATTGATCCCTGACTGCAGTGCCAACACATGGGTGTTTTAAAACTCATCATTTACTTCTAAAGTAATTACTATTAATGTTTGTTATTTAGTGTAGCTGAATGACACAATATCAACACAACTCAGACATGGCTGAAAGGGCTTAAGACAAACATTTTTACATTGCTACAACCTGGCAGTAACACTGAACATTTATAATTAAGGAATTAAATGTTACATAAAAGTATAATGTTACTAAACCTTCTTTCCCTATATCCTCCTTTAAAAGAAAAAAAAAATCCCTTGAGACAAATAAATTTATAAACAAATTTACAAAAACTTATAACTCCATTTACACTTTAAAAAGAGCAGTTTTCTCTTCCATTTATTAGGAAAATATACAGTTCATATTTTGTACTCTTTCTAGATGTTAACAAGTGGAGGTTTCAAGTCACAGTTTTATGATTTTACACAAATAGAAAACTGACAGTAACACGTTGAGTATAACAAAATACTTTAAGGATATGTACAGATATAAAATACATATTATATGTTCACTTTTCAAAACATTAAAACAGAAAAGCTTTACAGTCGAAGTTAAATCTGCAGGGTGAATTTTCAAAGTTGAATAAAATGAGTGATATTTTACATGAGTTTCTTCACAGTTCATGGCATGCAGTTTGAAGTCATAATATATACAAAGAGAAAATACAACAAATAAACTGTAATTATCATCATTCTCATGAATCAGATTCCAACTGTGCTCCACACCTTGTGTCCTTAAAGAATTTTATCAGAGTGTCATCAATGGTATCTTTTGAATATTTACATGACTGAGTATTGCAGGTACATAAAATAGTTTGACACTTCACAATCCAAAAATCTAACCCATAGTCGAAGCTGAAAAAGGAGAGAAAGTTTCAATTTACAATATGACATGTAATATATAAATGCTCAAAATTAAATACACAGGCACATTATAGAAATAAATATATAACCTAGGAAAGATACCCCACTGTAACATCTCTCTATATAAAATGCGTAGGTATGCGGCAAAAAAATCGACGATATTTCTATACTCCAAATGGAAACGGCTGCAACTACCAGATATAAACATTAGCAGCCATCCGCAATTTGCAACCGCGTGTCAACATGGATTTACATACTGAAATCAGGAATGCTCGAAAGTGAGCTGCGCGATCAAGTGAAAATTGGGAACAGTCTCAAGGAAGAAAGCAAAGAAGAAATTATTCATTAAGAGAGAGGCGTGAAAGAGAGAACATAAATGATCACGAGGATAGGCTTAACTGTCGCCGGCACAGCAACCGACAGCCAGTAATAGTTAATTTTCTACACTTTTTTCAGTACTTGCTGAATTTTTACTCCATTTTTTAAGTGAAGAAATTTTCCCAACAATTTATTATTTGATATGATTAAGTGTAGATATCTGAATTGTGAACAATAGTACATACAGAGAGTGATGTAATCCACGCTATATTTTAGTACGTGCTGAATTTTTACTCCATTTTTTTTAGTAAAAAAATTTTTTCCCCCAACAATTTCTTATTTGATGCAATGATAAAGTGTAAATATTTTCATTTTGAAAAATAATACATACAGAGAGGGATGTAATTTATAAAATCATTGGTGTTGGGTTTCTCAGTCTTATCTATAACTCTGTTCTGAAGTAATGGAAATTCACATTTTTTTAACACGATATTTTAGAACCAGCCTTATAGAGAATACCCCTTAACAATGTATATTTACGATGAAAGGTAATGGTAACATTTCTTATGTTACTTTCAGTTGAGTTGTTTTGCAAAAGAAAATATAAAACTAAAAGTGACCATGCTGGTCGCGAAGCGGCTAGTTAAAAGATAAAAAGGGGCTGGAAGTTTTTTTTAATCAAACGGAAACTTATAAGTTTATTATTTAACTATTATTCATTAAAAAATCATGTAGTGTTAATTTTTAATTTTTAACTTTATTTCTGCTATTTTAAGATATTCCACACCATGGGTTTCCTACGTAAGTTTTGTACAGAAATTTTAGACAAAATATTTCTACATACCACAGTTCTTCAAATGCTTGTATCCTCCTTACAGCAAAAAAAGCTATCCGAGGAAAATTCAAATCTTGATGATCAACAAATACTTTTACAGCCATTAAATTTGGATCACAGCTATGATTGAGAAACCTGGCTACATTTCCATAATAACGACCATCCAAACAATAATCAGAGTCCTAAAAATAAAACAGTTAAAATATAAAAGTAGCAATACTGGGCCACACCGAGCTGTTCTAAAACTTTAAACATATTTAAGCTTCACTTAGATAACAGTTATGAAATCTTAGAATAAACATGATATTAATATTATAGAGGAAAACACATATAGTTAAGTCGCACACCCTAAAAAAAAAAGTCTATTAGTAAGCAAGAGCCTATACTAATTTTATTCATCACTATATTTTAGAAGATCAAAATGCTTTCAAAGGTTTAATTTCATCATATGGGAGTGTCACTTTGATGCTAAGTTTACATTTATTTCTTTATTTTTAATAGTTCCAGTAAAGAGCAATATATACGGATGTTATGATTTCTCACTGTAATGTCAAAAATGTTATTTAAAATAACTAATTTTAAATCATCCAGTAGTAAGTATGATATTGATGGCTCTAAACAGAAACTTAAACTTTAATACAAAGCAATTTTAATATTAGCTATGATAAATACAGTTGTCATACATATTTAAATATTTATTATTATTTTTTTTTAAATGAGTAATAAATTTAAAACTTACACTGATAGGGCAATTCAGCCAAATCAGTGTTATACATCACTTAAAAAAAAAAAAAAACTACATTAATTTTAAAAAAAAGTATGGTTCAAAATTTTGCACTGCTATTAATGAAAGACAAAATAGTTCTTTTCTTTGTGAGCTGAATGACTGCACTGTGTCTGTCATTAGTCAAAATTTAGAGAACACTAATTTGAGAATTTTCCCTCTAGTGTACTTGTTGGCTATTCTATGCTCAAGAAACTTTAACAAGGATGGAACTTAGATCCATACTTGCTGAGTATGGTAATGTTTCCTCCCCCCTTTCCCATATGTTAGAGGAAAGGTCATACTGACCATCTCTTTAAGTGCAGCCCAATATAAAATAGCCCTCAATAGATAGTTGTCAACCGTAAAAAAAAAGGAGGTTTGGGGCCAAAGTGGCACTATTTTTCAATTGAATAAAAATCACAGTCTTGTGTAGAACACAGAGGACAAAAGGGTGAATCAACTACACCATTGTGGTGCAAGTGTTGTAAAAAGCCATGACCAGATGACAGTTTAAAATTTGTGACAAAAATAGAACATGGAAGGTCAATTGGAACTTGGGATGAATCCAATACACTCTTAAACTTTCCAGTTGCAGCCTCTATATGCTGATTTAAGACATAGCCCTGAATTGTATTAGCTACTTTAGAACAAATCTGGTGGTACATCAAAGAAAAGGAAAGCTGCTGTAGCCAACTGTGTCCCCATGCCGTAATTAAAGGAGCCTCGGGTAGCTGAGTAGAATCTCATCGTGAATAGCATCCGGCTAATGTACCAAACAGCAAGGCAATGGTAGATGACTAGCAGATCGTACAGCAAAGCGGTATATGGTCCCTTTATCCAACTTTTGTGTTAGTCACCACATTGGCTCATTTAAATTGAATTAATAACAACTGTATTAGTAATAGAGATGAAATTAAGTGGTAATTTTAATATAATATGACAGTATAGTAAGTAAATGTTGGGAATGTTGGAAAATAGAGGTGAAAATAACATATTGAGGCTTTGATATTAATGTTGTATGTTGAATGTGGATTAATAAATCAATGTATTATATTATATATTTATATATAAATATATATATGTGTGTGTGTATGTCCTGTGTGCTGATTTAATGTGCCAGAGTTGATTATTTTTGAAAAGTTAAAGAAAGCAACCACTATATGATCAGCAGTTAGTGATGGTGATTTTCTCCTCTAACTGTTTATTTAATTAATTATTTGGCAAGGAATTTCATTAAAATTTAGCTAACCGAAAAGAAGTTTTAATCTAAAGAAAATTCCATTACACATACCTTGCTTTCAAGATCAAAAAAGTATGTGTCGTCATCACGTTCAGTAGCTTCTCTTGCAGTGATTAATTCACCAACATACCTGTAACAGATGAAAAGACAGAATAAACAGAAATCAATCTGCCTCAGTCAGAATCAGAGTGAAATGAAGAATTCACACATAAAAATGCTCATGTGTTATTCACTACACTCTGAGCCTGTTATAGGGGGGAGGGGGAGGAGATTAAAGGAACAGTCAGGTATGTATTAAAGTTTAGGAATCAAGGAATTTACGTCCGACAGTTTTAAATGTACGGAGATTGTACATCACACAATGCTTCCCAACCTTTTATCAGTTATGACTATCTTTTCTAACAGTCAGGTCTTTTTGAAACAGGCAAGGAAACTTCAATATTGAATTTGGAATAAGTGACTACCGTATTTACTCATGTATAGGCCTTGTGCATGTACAAGCCGCAACTGAATTTTGAGACAACATTTCGGGAAATCTTTTTCTTCTGAATTCCATTGTAGACTCAAAATAGCATCGTTCTGCAAAATGTAGCAATGCCATACTTTCCTTAGAGTTCAATGCTCACCTAATAATATCAGGTACAGCCTTAGCTGATAGT
This sequence comes from Dolomedes plantarius, assembly GCA_907164885.2. Classification (NCBI taxonomy): domain Eukaryota; kingdom Metazoa; phylum Arthropoda; class Arachnida; order Araneae; family Dolomedidae; genus Dolomedes; species Dolomedes plantarius. Next base: position 48,785,969 of record OU015500.1, on the reverse strand, counting down.
GGTGAAACTACAGCGTAAAAAAGATTATATATACACACACACATACACACACACATATATATATATATATATATATATATATATATATATAGCGTATAATGGCTTGTGTGACTTCAGTGTTGCTTTCAAAGCCGGAAACAAATAGAAGTCACTGGTTGCGAGATCAGGACTGTATGGCGAATGGTCAAGGTGCTCCCAACGAAATTCGAATAAGTAACATTCATATAAGTTACATACATAACTTATTCGAATAAGTTAACCTAAATCGAATAAGTTATGAATTCAATATGAGTATTTGGAATATGAATATTTGGAAGGTTAAGCCTACCCTTTTTTTTAAAAAAAAACTAGAAAAATTATATGAATGCCTTGTTTTTTCACAAATAACTCTAGAGTGCAAAAATGTTCATTCATATCAATGTAAATTTGGTCTGCACATTTAATGAAACTACTAGGGTAAATTACATTTACTAGAATACATCTACCATAATTACTGATACACACACATATATAAAAGCTAACAGATTGATTGCAAATAATTTTTGGTTGATTACTTAAACTTAAAAATTGAAATTAATCTTTCTTTAGGATCTCTGGGATCAACCTGTTTGTAGATCAAATTCATCTCATGATTATATTTTGCAACCCAACATTCTCATGACTTAAGCCAAACATTTCTAAAAAAGAAAAAATTATTAAAGCTTTTTTATTACCCTTTTATCAGCTTTCAAAATTGAAATTTGTAATTTTACATTCTACACTCCATAAATAACAAGATCCTTTATAGTTTTTAGTTGTTAAATATTTTTATGAATTTAGTTTAACTGCTTTTAAGCAACCAACCAAAAGTTGCAATATGGTTTTGCGTTGCTGTCGCCGAGTGGGGTCTCGCATTGTCATCCAACAACAAAACGCCAGATGTGAGAAGGCCAGGCTGCTTTTTCCAAATAGCCTCCTTCAATTTCAACAGGGTGTGACAGTAATGCGTAGCATTGATGGTTCCAACCTCCAAAAAGTCCAGCAACAAAACTGCTTTAAAGAATAATCTCGGCGGAAAGCGATTTGGAAGCAATGCTGAAGTCGCACAAGCCGTTAAATGCTTCTTCCGTATGCAGAGCCCTGATTTTTTTCTGGAGGGCTTTTTGAAGCTTATAAAGCGGTATGACAAATGTCTCAACGTACTTGGTACTTATGTGGAAAAATAAAGTTAATCTTATCTTTAATGTCTCATTATATTTTTGTCTTTCATACACACCTCTGTACACAGTCACCAGAGGAAACTTATATTCGGACTATCCCTCGTATATATATATATATATATATATATATATATATATATATATACAGTGATTTCCGCTTATAAGAATCACGTTTGTTATTACTGTTTTTGATTCTTATAAGCGGTTGATTCTTATAACCGAAACTTCCCTTTGGACAGGCACACATACACAAATATATACTTGTACATATATATAAACACACAGGCACATATATACATAATTTACCATTAAATACTCTTTAATTTACGTTACTTATCATTTATTAAAATTATTTTTTATAATTTTAAAAATACTCAATTTCTAAACAAATACTATAACTCAATTTCTAGACCTATAAGTAACAACACATGATTATAAAATCATGTGTCAAGCAACAAGAGGCAGCTTCTCTTTGACTACACTTTGGAAGAGCATCATATCTAATTAACAAGTTCTGTTTTTCAGAAAAACTAAGAGATTTCCTTGTTTTTATCATATTTGAATTCGACTATCAAAAAGTTCTAACACTAACTGGCAATTTTGTTAGAAAACTAAAGTGAATACTAGCGACGTATGCTTATTACAGTCTCAGACGAAGATTCACTTTATAGCTTACGTTTCACGGTTTGATTCTGAATCAAACCGTGAAACGTTTGATTCTGAATCAAACCGTGAAACGTTTGATTCAGCATCTGGTTCATCTGATTCAGCAAAATGGATCCGTTTACGTTTCACGGTTTGAAGTGCTGAATCCACTGTCCCGTTTGCGTAAGTGATGGTGGACACTTCGCGGAAGATTTATGTGTTTCAGGGTCCAGAAATCCGCAACCAGGAAGTAAGTGGTGGGAGAAAAGGAGTGCCTGTCTGGAGAAAAGCGAAATCAGACCCGGGCGGGTTAGATGCCCCTGGATAAAGCTAATAAGACAGTGTTTAGCAAAAACGTATAAGGAGAATCTCTTATATTATGTCTAAAGGAATGTATTTTACGACTGTTTTCCACCCCAAAGTTTTATCAATCATTCTTTTCAAAAACTTAAGAAAGAATTTCGTACCTTTTGAGAGTTCAAGTGGCATTTTTTGGAAAAATGAAAGGAAGGCGAAGATTGCAAACTGATTCTTATAACCAGTGGATTGATTCTTTAAAGCGGAAATTTTAACATGGAAATAATACATTTGTTTTTGTTTTTGCGATATTGATTCTTATAAACGGTTGATTCTTATAACCACTGATCACTATAAGCGGTGGTTACTGTATATATATACACGCACTAGTATACTTAGGAATTATTTTGCACAAAGACATCATCTGACAGCGGCAGTGACAGTGATAAAGTGTCAAATGATGATGAATAGGTACATAAAACTATTTTAATCAGGTCTGAATGCAATAGATTGTAAGATATATAGATATTAAAGTTTTATGGTAGCAAAGAGTTCTAAAGGGAGTTTACTGTATTAAATTTTAAAATTCCATGTATAAGTCACACCCCATTTTTACTGACCAATTTTATGGAATAAAAGTGCGGCCTATACACACATAAATACAGTATTTCTTTCAGTTTACCCTTAATTATTTAAATCTTGTTTCAATGATAACACAATCTTTATATATTTTAATTTTTGGGAGTGAACTGCTGTCATTGATATTATAAGAAATATTAATGGACCACTTCTCCCTCTATCCAAAAATAAGTGTCACTTTTGCACATTTTCAAGAATTAAATATGACACTTATTTTGGGAAAAGTCATAAAAAATGTTTAATATATATGAATACAGTGGGCTTTCAATATCCCCATTAGTAAACCTTAAGTAGATTACTTTTGTTTTGATAGAGACAAGAATTAAAATCACTATTACAATAATTCAGCACAGATATTTTGAAATAAAAAAGAGCCGAAAACTTTTATGGCAACATTTCTTATAAAAGTAATTGCAAGTATTGCAAATTCCCATATTCAATTTGCTTGCCCCTTTGGGTCAGAGCTCACTGGTTCGAACCCAGGCTGTATATATTACAATTAAAACTCAAGAACTGCACTATTAAGTTCAGGGATACAAATCCAACGAAAGAAACTTAAATTCACACCAGGTGAAACTGGATGTTTTAAGAAACAAGTAGAAAGAAGAAAATGCATTCACAGTAAGAAAAAAATATATACTACAATTTTTATTCCAAAGGGAATAATTTATCATAGTTACATCTATCTGAAATATATTATAATTCGAATAAGTTATGAATTCAACATATTTGGAAGGTTAAGCCTACCCATTTTTTTTTTTTTTTTTTTTTTTTTAATTAGAAAAATTATATGAATGCTTTGTCTTTTCACAAATAACTCTAGAGTGCAAAAATGTTCATTCATATCAGTGTAAATTTGGTCTGCACATTTAATGAAACTACTAGGGAAAATTACATTTACTAGAATACATCTACCATAATTACTGATACACACACATATATAAAAGCTAACAAATTGATTGCAAATAATTTTTGGTTGATTACTTAAACTTAAAAATTGAAATTAATCTTTCTTTAGGATCTCTGGGATCAACCTGTTTGTAGATCAAATTCATCTCATGATTATTTTTTGCAACCCAACATTCTCATGACTTAAGCCAAACATTTCTAAAACAGAAAAATTAATTAAAGCTTTTATATTACCCTTTTATCAGCTTTCAAAACTGAAATTTGTAATTTTACATTCTACACTCCATAAATAACAAGATCCTTCATAGTTTTTAGTTGTTAAATATTTTTATGAATTTAGTTTAATTGCTTTTAAGCAACTTTGCAATGTAAATAAAGAATTTTCCGGCAATAAAACATTAAACTTTAAGGCTGGTAAAGTTGTTAAGATTAAAAAAAGGCAAAATTATTAAATCAAGCATTTTTTTTTCAAAACAAATTGCAATCTAAAATAAAGCAACAGAGACACATTATTAGGAAATTCAACTACTATTATTAAAATGCTAAAAAGAATAAGTTTTTCAAAAGAAAATAAACATATATTACTAGCTGATTTTTAGCTAAATTAATTTAAAGTTCACTGGCAGTCTGCTCTAGTACAAATGTTTTTAAAAAACATCATTTATTTTGACTGATCATAACAATGACCAGAAAAGTTTAACACAGCAGTTAACAAGTTGGCCATCCCTGATATATTTATGAATATACAAAATGTCTTGATGCTGGACATCATCTGATGAAATTGAAGTATTGAAGATGACAGATTACCATTTAGACTTTGGTAATTTTACCTTTAATTTTTATCATCTTTTTCTCTCTATATATATATATGTATATACATATATACCTAAAAACATACATATACAAACATATTTGTATATACATACATTCACTCTCAGACAATTTTACTATCACATATGGATTACAGACATACTATCAACTGAAAAAATGTCAAATTTGCATAAACTCAAGTCTTGAAATTCAACATCAATATCAAAGCACTTCCATTATAACTGTAAATTACACGTTATGTTGTACAGGAACTCTCACAGAAATATTCAGGGCATTTCCTGCATATGCCTTGAAAAATTACCAGAACTAAAAAATCACATTAAAAAAAAAAAAAGAATTAAATATAGACTGATGAGAATAATAAAAAAATACTTACTCACAAACAAAAGCTCCTTTAGGTATGATTTGTAAAGTTCTAACACCCCATCCTTTAAATCGGGTTCGAAATAATTGCAATGGACATCTTAGAGAAGAAAAAAAAATTACAAGGATATCAGATTTAACTATAATATGCAATATTGTCAAAACTACAAATTTTAAGATTATTAGATACACATACATTAATTTTCTATATAATTCCTGCAACACATTATTCTTATTGCAAATATAAAAAAAGACAATTTTTGGCAACTTTCTTAACATAAAACACTTGAATGAAAAATGAGAATACCAAAGTGAGTAAAGCGGGACGAAAAGGTAAAAAATCAACGAATAAGAGAGATTTAATTTTTCAGTTCAGCCTTTCTCCTCCTCTTCCATCAGCATCTTCAAGTCTGATCTCCAAGGTAAATGTTGTACATTGCACTTAATAAAACAAATTTATTGCAGTACATTCTATTGTATTGCGTTTTTATACAATGTTCGCTTATAAGCACATTTTTCTTATTTAAAAACATGTAACAAAAAATTGCGGTGTTTTGGAGGAGCCCGGAACGAATTAATGGCATTTCCATTCATTTCAATGGAGAAAATTGATTTGAGATACGAGTTTGAGTTACGAGCTCTGTCATGGAACGAATTAAACTCGTAAGTCGAGGTACCACTGTATACATTTATATGCTTAACATTAAAATATTAAAATAAAAATATAATAAACAAATATAACAATACAGTAGAGCCCCGATTATCCGCGGAATTGGGTGTCAAGGGCACCGCGGATAACAAAAATCGCGGATAACCCGAAAATGTCTAAAAATGAGTTGCAAACACGAAAAAAAATATTTCAACATAAAAACTATGTTTTATTGTACAAAAACATAATAAAACTTTTAAAATACTTACATATGTACAGTACAGCAGACACATTTGCTCTATGTCTAAATCACTAATATAAAGAACGGTAAACAAAAACAATACATACATACTGTATGTACAAAAAGTGTTCAGTTACACCTTTTTAAGAAAAATCAGTCACTTGTTTTTGCTTCTTGCTTTGAAAACCCCCTTTTCTTTATTCTAAATTGTAATTTCCTTAACATGATTTTTTCTGCCAGATGTGCATCGTCGTCTTGTTACTCTAAATATTGAAGCAATACGTGCTGCAAAGCAGTTTCGTGTGTCATCCGCGTAGGCGCCTCGTCTTCACTTTTATTTTGTACTTCATTCTCGTTCACTCCTATTGCTTTGTCCGTTATCTCTATGCCAGTCAGTCGTTCAAACCCCGACTCACTTGCGTCGCATTCCAGCCACTCTTCTATGTTCTCTTCGTCGACATTCTCACCTTCTTCGTTCATTTTCGACATTCGCACTGCAGGGTCTGTTACGTAAAGTTTGTCGTAACGTCTCCACCCATTTGTCTATGTACGCCCTCTAGCTGCAAGAATGCATCAGACCGAACTTTGTATATGTCTAGCACGGAGCTCCTGCAACAAGCGGAGTTTACTATGGCAAACAATGCCTCGCTATTAAAATTATGTTATATTATTTACAGTCCACTGTGCTTATTTTCTTAAACATCGTACACCTCCGTACAGGGTCTATTGTATTTCCCTTGTAAGTTGGCATGGATTAAAAATTAAAATTTTTTTTTTTAGGTTTGTAATTAAATTTTTTTTCCGCTGCACTCGCACTCGCGGATAATCCGCACCGCGGATAATCCGCTCGCGGATAATCGGGGCTCTACTGTATAATAAACATATAAACATATATAACATTAAAATATTAATAAATGTATAAATGTTTATTATTAAAATATACATTTATATGTTTTATAAATGTCAAATATAAAACATCAGGCCTTATCTTTGACATTTATAAAATGGGTTCCATGACTTTATTTCCAGGCCCAAAAAGGGGGGAGGGAAATGTACCTCTGAGCCTAGAAAAAGATAGTGTTTTCATAAGGCTTTAGAATGGAAATCAGACCCAGGCTCTAGTCCAAAAGTAGAAAATTTTTAAGGGCCCCAAAAGCAATTTCGCAAAGTATGGCCTTTATAAAGTTAAAGGTAACTTTTAACAACCAGCTACACATAAAAGCTTACTTTTCAGCAAACTGAATGTCATATACTGAAATAAAATATGCTGTAGGTCAGGTATGTTAAACTCGTGGCCCGTGGGCCACATGCGGCCATCAACAATAATTTGTGTGGCCCAGGCCCAGCCAATATAACAATATATAAGTATTGTGTCACCTTAAGCGTGTGCACTGGCACACCATTCCTCCCCCCTTAACAGTGAATATTTTACCAGCTGACTACCACATGCCAGACCAGTAGTCTGGTCAATAAGTAGTCTTGTACGAAGTGATTTGTTTCGTGGGTGTAAAACAGGTTATATTTCACTTTCAGAAAACTCTAATTAATTTGTATAATTATTCAGTGTCTGGAAAGTTAATGTTCAAGAGAAAAAAAGTGTCAGGAAAAAAACAATATTATGTTCTTTGTGTTTTTTTATACTATACTCTTCGAAAAAAACCTATTTTTTACAGAAAGTGATTTCAAAGTTTTTCTTATCTTCTCTTTTTTGTGGCCCACATAAACCTCACTTATTTGGCCCATGTCATCGTTTGAAACTGACACGCTTGCTGTAGGTAATTGCTATTTATGATTTTTTTTTAAACTACTTGTTAAAATGAAGAAATATATTTTTGTTATGATGAAAGAAAATTTTGTTGTTTGGTATTTATTCTTGGCTTAACACTGCCAATCTCTCAGTTGAGTTACACTGGGATCATCTTTCAATAGATTGCTCCACACACTGGCATCCCTTGCAATGAAAAAGCCAATTGCTTAGCAAAATCTATGGCAGAAGGTTTGCCAACAGCCAAAATTGCCACTGCTCTTGGAGAGAATGACCACTTTTCAATACTCACTTCTAAAACTTACAGTAATCCCAGCCAGCAACAAAGTAAAACACCAGGCAAACTTTTAAATCTCAAACTCCCTAGAAATATCCTTATACTATCAAAACTAAGAGGTGGATATTTATAACAGACTAGCTGAATGCCCGTGCTTTGCTATGGAGTACATCCAAATTAAATACAGCGGTCAATGTATGCAATTAATGCCAAAGAAAAAATACATATTTATAAAAAAATCATAATGGATATTTTTATAGACAATATAATATAGAAGAAAATATTCAAATTAAATACAACAGTCAATGTATGCAATTAATTTGTATGTTAAATATCCATAAAATATACTAATTTGAATTAAATTCTTTAATAACTTCCATCTCAATTATAGTGGAAGCATTAAAATATTGAATTATAACTAACCAATGACAAACCTCCAAATGATTAGCAATGAAATTTTTAACACCTATGATTGGTTTACTTCCATCTCAGTGATATTTTTCTTTTACGTTTCCTCTACCAGACTCTTATGTGAACAGGCCTTTAGTCTAGTGGTTAAATTTTATCTTTTACCATATTTTAATTATTTTTTTGTCAATTTATTTCATTGTTATACATGTGACACAAAATTAATTTTTGCAAAATTAGTATCACAAAAAGAAAAGAAAAAAAAGGTGATCAGCATTTATTAAATTAAATTCTAAAAATTAATCTTTAAAATTCACCAAAAACCAGAAAATGGAGGTAAAGATTCAAAAAAGATTTCATTGTAAAGGAATTTTTATGATCTTTCTTGTGATATAAATTTTATTACCCTCCAATTATTATTTTAAATGCAAACCTTAAAGAATGTTACAAAAACAGCTTAAAAATTTAGTTTAAAAAAATCTAGGGAGAAATTTTCAAAATTCTTTCTTAGTACACCCCTACACTATAAGAAGAATCTCCATGCAAAATTTCAGCCCTTTAGGTCCAGCAGTTTGGTCTGTGCATTATCTGGCAGTCAGTCAGTCAGTCACAGAACTGTTTTATATATATAGATGATCTCCAAAAATCAAACTAAAACTTTCCCTTATCATAAACTTTAATGTTCAAATGTTAACAGTCAAGATTTTTTTCTCCATCCCTACAATAGCCCCAAAATTAATTTTGCACAACGTCCATATTTTGGTACAAGGTTATTCCTGGCACCAGAACCAGGGATAACCTAGAACCACTACTACTTTGGCTTGATTAAAGGAATTATAATTTCTAAATAATTTGGGACTGTATAGATATTAACAGGGATGCATACCTCAAACCTTGCTGTACAACTCTATTAATACATGTTTTGGGGCAGTGGCAGGTTTTGTTACATTCAAATATGACAGGTGAATTCTGTAAATCGTATTCACTTGTGAGACATCCACTCTAAAAAAATTAAAATATATCACATTAGTTGCTGAGCAAACTAAGCAAAGAATAAATATTAAACACTAATAACAATAGAAAATACTTACAGAATCATACCAGCACTTGGAATTAGATGTGCAGTTACAATCACGAGTAACACAGTTATCTTTACAATAGCAGAACTGCATAAGAAAAAATATCTTTTATTTTGCATTTGCATTGCATTGATTTATACTTTTATTCATGGAAAATCAATAAAAAGAAATAAAATTGAGGAGTGGGAGATGAATATTTGGAATTAACTCTCAATTCCAAGAAATGCTTTCTGGTAAATGAAAGTTGTACATTTAAAAAAATAAATATCATCAGTTAACTTTATAAATTTTACCTCTGATATAAATCAACTGAAATTTTCAGTTGATTTATAGCAGAGTTTTAACAGCTTTTTAGAGTACTATATAAAACATGATCATGTGGTGCTCCATGGTATAAATTTTCCGATTACATTTTAGAAAGATTAATTACTAATTAAATATTCAATGAATCACGTTAACTTATGCATTGAATCGCTTCGAAGCAGCAAACGTCATAGCAAACTCTGATTGGCTGCGTAAGCAGTTATAAGCCATAGCCAGACAGATGGGAGTCAGAGGTTCTTAAGTTTTTTCGGTTTGTTTGTTTTAGTCATTTGTCAGTTTGCCTGATGTGTTTAAGTTGAGGCTGAGGCGATGGCTCCCTCATTTACGATTTATCACAAATTTTTTTAGACCTCTCGAGATGTTTAAAGTTGATTTTATCAAAGCAGGTTCGCGCCATAATTTAAGTATGTTGTGTATGTCGGCGTAGTCTGCCTATACTATTACTTTGTGAATAAAGTTGTTAAGTTTGTTAATGAGTTTAGAGTGATTAACTTGGCTTCTACAATATTGGTGGTATACACGAGCCACCATAATCATACAATTTTCATAAGACTGACTTCCACCACAAAATTTCAAAATAATTTCAACTTCATAATTTATGTTTTTTAGGTCAATAATGATTATGATAACAATAACAGGAACAATAATTAAAAGTAATAAATAACATTAATAATGTAGAACCTTCATTACATGCTTTACATCACAGAGAAAAGTTAAGACTTCAAATAAAATAATTCAAAATTCATGCAAGCTGAAGGTTACATTGGATCGGATCATTACATTAAGTGATACACAATGCTCTAGATAAATCTTCCTCTTTTCACACTCATATATTAAAATTATTTTCTTCTTTTTATAATTTTTATCTTTTAAACTTTATTTAGTATTTGGATTGTACATACTATAACTTTAAAAAAAAATCAACAAAATATAAATGTAATGTAGAAATGTGAATGAATATATGCAAGTACACACAAACACAAACATAAAGAAAAAAAAAGGATAGGATGAGTATAAATGTTTACATTTCAAGAGAGAATTTGCAAAAACTAAACATGCAATTTTTAATTTAGAAATGTGGGATTACATGAAAAATTTATAATTGAGCAAACAAATTTGTAATTGTGAAACAAATATAAAAAATTCAGTGTTAAACTACCAGTTTTAGAGGATACCCAAATTATGTTAGATGTTTTCAATAGACTAATAAATTACTAAATAAGAACTGGTGATAACTTCATAATATTTACTTCTTTATTTTAAACTATTACATATCCAGACTTTAATTTTTTTTTTAATCTGTTGTTTTCCAGATTTCAATAAAAAAAAATTTCAATTTTAACCATGAATACATGAAAAAAAATAATGAACTCAGAATATTTCTTTCATCTATTCCAGAAGCCTAGCAATCAATACATAGAAGTTTAAGACTAGTTTTTTAAATTTATTTATTTATTTTTTTTTGGGGGGGGGGGGGAGCATAAAGGTATGACAAGGTGTTACCTGTATACTGTCAACTGTGCTGATAATATTAATATTGACTCCAGACCTATGACAATTTTTGACAACGTATCTAAACTCCATTATAAATTCCTCATCATCAACTTCATTTATGGCCTGTATAGGATAAGCTTCAGCTCCTCGTGAAATATCCCTAAATCAACAATGAAACAGGCAGAATATAAAGCACAAATAAAAACAATTTTAATGTTCAATTTTGAAGCAAAGCAAATTAATTATTAAAAGTTCTTTTAAAATTCCAAATGTATTGAACAACTAAAAATGTCCAAAGAATGGCCTTAAGAATTAATAATAAAGAGAGAAGGAAGCATTTCTTTAAAAAAAGATGACAGTTCTGACTCTTTTAACCTTTAGACCATTACGAACACGCTCAGCACGTTCAACAGTCTTTCCCCAGTGTTACAGATGCGCTGGACGCATCTAACTGGATTTTCGAATGTTTTGTGTGTTACAAACATGTTTAACATGTTCTGACAAAAGTGATGAAAAGACTATAGTGGACTAAGTGATGAATAAACTATATAGTGTAAAGACTGTGAAGTAGGTTTATGCATATTACCTTGCTTTAAAATATATCATATTATAAGAAATTTATGAACAAAAAAATCTGTACATTATATAATTATACATATGTATTCTTAAAAAATTATGTTTCACTTATTTTGTACTAATTATTTTGATTTAAATAACTTAACTGTATTGAACTCACATTTTCAAACGTTCCTTCAAAATGTACATCCTCCGAAACGTGTTTCCAAAAAATAACCCAAAACTGGGGGAAGAACTGGAAGGCAAAAACTCAATGGTCTAAGGGTTAAAAAGGGGAGGGGTCAACAAGTGTCCCAGAGAAAATTTTAAATAATGCTACTTCAAATTTGTGGAGCTCTTAAATGTTATTAAAAACATCAAGCAGATGTAAGCAGGTATCTGGAACCCCTTCTACTTCTGACAGGAAGCAAAAGCTTCTCTATGCCCTTTCTTTTAAAGCATTTGACTGCAATTAAAAAGTGCATAATGGTTTGGTTTGGCTTGGATCACTACGGTCAACTTTTTGCTATACAAGGACCTACAGTTTAAAGCCGATTGTGAATGGCTTCAAACATCCACCCCAACAGTGGGACTCGAACCCATAGGATCTGAACTGAATGCCAGCACCCTAGCCATTTGGCCATCAATTGGCTATAAGTGCATAATGAATTTTAAGGCTATATTCATTATAGAACTATGTTCAACAATATATTTATTTGGATCTTAAAACTAAACAGAGAGATGAAGAAAAACACACAAACCTGAAAACCACATGTTTTTCTAATTGCATTTTCCCAATTTTTAAAGCACCAGATGATATGGACTGGCACAAAAAATTAAATGAGAAGGAATCATCTTGACAGCACTAGATTAAATAATAATTATAATTACAAAGCAGTACAATTCAATGTAAAAATCTGTTAAATTACATTTTAAAACAGTTTAACAGTAACATAGTTTTAAAATATTTTCCTATTTTATTTTATTTTATTGACTTTGTACTGAATTTGAAAATATATTTCCTGTTTGACATTGAGAAACAATTTTTTTTCTCTAGGTTATAGCAGAAAATAGTTTTTCAAGAAGTTCAGCATAAATAAATACTTCTCTCAGAGATTAGGTTCTGTCATTCAGTCTTACATGATATGCTGCCAGACTTTTATATGTTTTAATGTAACTAAGACATCTTTAAACAAAAGTAAGAAATAAAAGCAAACTCCTAATATGATATTTAAATATTTATTTTAAAAGGGTACTAAAAATAATTTAATTATTATCTCAGAAATATGAATATAAAAGGTGTAAAGAACTGACTAACAAGAACAAATTATATTCATTCAAAAAATAAAAAAGATTTAAAAAAATTTTACCTTATAAATTGAGCTTTATAAGGCAAAATGAAATGCCTTCTTCTAATTCAAGAATACTACAATACATCCTTGAGAATACTCATAAGTATGTCCTATTTGCAATAAATTTGAGCAAATATTCTGTTCTATTTAATATTTAATCAAATAAAAATAATGCAGTTAAGTAGATTTTAATCGTATAAAATTTTGATATAACAATAAATCAACACAAGTTAAGAGTATCTCTATAAGATAATTATGATGTAATAGAAATGGCAAAATGGTCATTATAGATTTAACTCTTGAGAGCCTATTTCAAAAATTCAGCATTTTAAAACTAATAATGGTTGGAACCTTATCAAAGACCAGCTTTACAAAGATGAATTTTTATACTGTCATTCCAAAAATAAGTTTTAAAAAATCAGAATTTATATCCTAATACTTTGTTTTCATTTTCCAATTTAATTGTATAAAAAATTATATTCATACCTTATAAGCCTTATTAACATATAATTAAATTTCTGCATAACTTAAATGAAAACATACTTACCATTAACGGAGTTTTATTTTCCTTATTTTTCTGATCAACAACTGCCCCTCTTTTAATAAATAACCTAAAATTAATATATGAAAGTAAAATAAAATATATAAACTTTGCGACAAAATTTATAACTAAAATCATGTAAGGTAAATTCAAACTCTAAACAATTCTAACAGAAACTAAAACTTATTCACTCTATAACACTGCAATCAGTGTAAGTTTATGAGGACAACATGTAAGCAAATTCGTTTTTGTAAGAATACAATTACAAAATGCTTTCATATGTCTACATTTTAGAACATACAAATTAACAAATACATATATAAACTCAATTGTTATTAAATTTAGGGATCAATTGGTATTAAGATATGGTAACAATTTCAATAAATTTTTTTTAAACAGAAACTATATTAATTGATTTTTAAAAAACCCATAAATATTTTTTATTAAGCTGTGCCAGAGGAGAGGGGTTCAAGATGACATTTGGCACAGGCTGTACAGGTTTTGGAATTTTCTAATGAAAAGATTATATATATATAAGAAATTAGTCAACTTCATCAGGACTGTTGACAGCAATGAATTAAAGCAACGAGTTTTATTACTTAAATGAGCTAAGTAAACATAGCAGATGTTAACAGAAAAGGTAAATGGCCTTGGAGAGGTTGGTTAAAATTTGTTCATGAAATAGTTCAAAAACAAGGTTGGTTGATTTGGTTTTAGAATGTTTTAGTTATCCATGTTTCTTATGCAGTTACATAAGAAACTGCATACAAAGTGGACATTACGATCTTATCCAATTAAATCAATTGTAAAAATATTAGAAAAATTTTAGGTCAAGCATTTTTTGAATATGCTTAATATTTTATCTAAATTTAACAGCATAAAACAGCATTTAGAAAGTTTTGTGCTTGTAAATTTTTTTGGTTATATTAAGCAAAAAAAAAAAAAATAATAATAATAATACTTATAAAATGGAACCTTTGACTGTGAAATATATTATTAAGAAAGACCTAAATATTCAGGAAATTCATGGTGTTTGCAATAATATCCATCCAAAAAACAGAATTACAAAATAAATTACAAAATTCAACTTAATTTCAAATTTCTTAAAACATATTTAGATTTCTTTAAACATGAAATAGCATCTAAAAATATAAAAAAATTCCTATTGTTAACACTGAATTATTGAGTTTCAATAGATAATTGAAACATTACATAAACTCTGCAAATTATTTAAATTTTTTGAGGCATTTGAAAGATATAGAAACGACAAGAAAATTGTGTAAGAAATATACTGAAATTTCTTATGTAATTTGTGATTTATATTTCAAAAAAAATTTATTGGGCCAAATTTGACACAAGAGTAACTTAATTTGACTTTTAACTTGACACGAAAGTAACCAAATTTAGCTGTTTTCTAAAATCAAATTCATTTAAAATTTTCCAAGTTTCTTTATATACTTTACAATATTCTAAATTTTACATGCATTTGTATCAGTGGCATGGGATTTAAGGGTTTTAGAGAGGGGGGGGGGGGGGGAATTCATTTGCTTAACATAATGTTTGAAGAGTAAAGGTATGGATCATGAAACTATTTATTAATTTTGACAGCAAATGGAAATTTTGAACCTCACAAATTAGATATGGATTTTAGAAGAAAAAAAATCAAAAATATTTTTTAATTTACTATGAACACTTATAAATTTTTTATATATTCTAAAGACAGAGAACACATTTTTTGTTTAAGTAACATCCAATTTTTAAAGCTGAATGTCAGTTAAAATTATTGCTATTTTTTAAAAAAAGGTTTTTTTTTTCAAAACCTTTTTCTTATTTGAAAATTTCAACGCAGAAACACCATGACATGCTACAGCACACATTTTATACACAGCTTAAAAATCAATAGCTCTTGGGGACTGTTTTATTTTTTACCATGTTTTTATTAACTTGCTTTCTTATTTGTGTGTTTGTCACGTACAAATCTTGCAATCGATTTTTAACTAACTTCCCAACTAGCTAGACATTTGAAACTTTTAGAATAGCTCAGAACACGATGACAATGCATTTTTTAAATACTTTTAGCCATCTTTAAGCAGAATTAAATTAATTTTCAGTTATTTTCAGTTAATTTTGTTTTGTAGACTGGTGCAGCCATCTATTGGTCAGAACGGCAACGAAAAGTTAAATGCAAGTTAACTTCCAATTAACTTCATTTTCTTTCAAGTTGATGGGATAATTCATCAAAAAATTTTAAAAATGTATTTTTTTAATACATAGAATTGTCAAGTTTATATGATTCAACAGAAAATTTAAAAACATGGTATATAAAAAGTTCTTTTTATCTTGTAATTATTCTTACCTTAACTTTATTCACTTAGCATGTGACTCAAGGAAGATTTATCATTAATTAAAATATTTGAGGAATGTATGCCCCTCAAAAATGATTACTAACTGATTTAGAATTATTAACTTCAAACTTCTTTTCCCATATCTTTTTTATGTCAAACAACAGAAATATTACAAAAATGCCAAGCACTTCAGAAATTTCTAAGTAGTTCCACTCTTTTGTGCCAAAATACAGTTCAACAGATCAGTAACTGATAAATATATATGAAATTAGCACTGAGAGAAAAAGAACAAAGGCATTTTAGAATTAATAATCATAGTTTGCTGATAATCCAAATTCCCATATGGGCTCTACAGAATTTTTTAACAGTAATATTACTTTTGAGCTTCTTGAAAGCTGTGTCTTAAACTTGAAAATGAATTTAACATGCTACATGAACAATCCTGAGTGCAAAGACAGCTGGAAAATTACCCCCAGTTAACATCAAAGATGTCAAATTTTAACTTTTTAACTCATACCCCAAATAACAAAAAAAGATGGTAATGTACAAAGACACATTCATTTGCAGATTTGTTAATTTAATGTGTACATTTATGGGGGGGGGGGAACCCTAGAAAATGACACTATGCTGAGAAAAAAACTTCACAACTCCTACTATCGAATAATGTGAATTCTGTTGTTGTTGCTTATGCATCTTGACCAACAGCAACATTAGATCAAGGCCATTAGGCTATTAGGCTGGGTAATGCGGCTCCAGGTTTAGGTTAGCACCACAAGGGTCGGAGTCCGACTTGGCTAACGGACCGGTCCCGTAATTTTGAACCGAGTCAAATGACGAGACTGGTACACTTGACCCCGCACCTCCAGAGGTAAATTTTGAGAACTTGGAGGACATTGCAGCCACGACAGATTTTACGTACACCAGCCACCATTACAGTGGTGGATTTTGTCAAGGACAAGCACTGAACCAGAGACGTTCTGTTGGGATACTCCCCACTTTTTCATCCTTCCAATTTGGAAGTTGAACTTTGTGTTGTTTTTTCCCCAGAGCATGCAAGGTGCCAGCATCGGGAATGATGTAATGTTTCATTACGATCGCAAGTTGCAATGTTCGGTTGCTATCACTGGTTGCGATGTTTGAATTTGTTTCCTATTTTTGATGTTTATACAGTTTTATAGTATTCGTTATTTATTGTAAAGTGGATTTTTGTGTGACAGTTGTATAGATGTTTATTTGCCACACACTTTGTTTTCTGTAATTACATTTATGCAAATCAGCTAGATGCACACATGGTCGAATGTATATAACATGCTGGTTTTGCTTGGCTCACGGCGGGTCAGTTGGAGCATTGTGGTAGACAGCGAGCTATTAATACTGCTCGATGTTATTTCAAGTTTACTTTTGTGATGGCTTGCCTGTTAAAGACCGAATAAATTTACGTTTTGTTTATAAATGAAGATTGCCTTTTTTGCTTGCTGTTGCTTCGGCCCACTGCTGCATTCTGCGGTAATGTTTTAACATCTCTACCACATTTTATTTATTGCTTTGAACACGCCAACACATTCAGACCACTGGCCCGCTGCTCTTGCCAACTGGGCCACCACGCCCCCTAATTCTAAAGAGGTTCATCAAGGTTTTACATGTCTGCTTTTGACCTCTGCTTGGAGTAAAGGAGAAGAGTGGAAATTTTCATATAACAATTTTAGAAATAAAGTGTACAGAATAAATATCATAAGATTATTTTATATATCATTCTTTATTTTCTCAAATTATTGAAAAAAGAACTTAAGACTAAGAGCATGAAAAGAAAACAAGACTCCATATTTTTAACAAAAGGGGAATATGGGACACAGACATGAAAAAAAATCAATGCAATTCCTGTTTTAGCCCTATTAAAGACACCAATAATAACTTTACTGGTTAAGCCCCCACCCCCTCTCCTTTAAGCTGTGTGATGCTCAGTATTTTATCAAAAACAAATTCTACTGAGTTTCATAGCTTTATATTTACTTAAAATTTAAAAGTATTTTACAGAAAAATAACAGAAAATGAATAAAAAGGAAACAGAATAAAGTTTAATTAATACAAATTTACTTACCTCACACATTCATAATTATCTTCACGAGCAGCAATATGCCTTAAATACAATGCAAAGTAAATTAGAAGTTTTGAAATATATAAGACAAGATGAGAAGAAATAAAAATAAATACATAAAAACAGATTGAAAGTTTCAAAAGTAAATTTTCATTTGTTGTTTTTTCATTTCAGAGCTAACTCATGAATTCAGATTTCCTAGGCAAAGGGAATTAAAACAAACATGACACTATCTTGAACAAATGATGATAACATGCAACAAAATTTCAATTTACTTAGTTAATTTTTACTCATCCTATCATGTACCTGAAACTAGAATGACAGCTGAATTTTTTTACATATCAATTAACAATAGAAAATAATTGCAATGGAAGAAAATGCTAATGCATCAAATGAAGGTTTAAAAATAATTAAAATTCTCACATATTAAATGAGACAATTTATCAATTTAAAAACTTTGATTTTGCTACAGGCATTAAAAAATAAAACATTTAAAATGCGCAAAAATAAATAAAATTAGAGTAGACAACTTACAATGCAGAATCCCCTCTTTTATTCACATAACTTAATGTGGAACCCTTGTGTAAAAGCAACTCTGCAATCTCCGATTTGCCTGAGTATGCCGCCCAATGCAAAACAGTATTTTCTTCCTACATAGAAAAATTGTGTTTAAATCATTTCCATGATTAATCGTACTTTTACAGATTCATCTTACATAATGAAAATCACACAAATTCAAATTTTAATAAAGTATTTAAAATACAACTAACTAGTACAAAACTGATTCATTATACCTAGGGATAGGTAATTTTTGTATTTACGAAATACATGTGAAATTTGCCAATATGAGCAAATAAATGCAAAAATTAATTTTTTACTACTTTTCCGTGAAAACTCAATAATAAACAGCTTTTTAAGCAAAATTAGGTAATAATAGTAATAATTTATTAACATAATTGCTTAACTAAGACCATCCATGGTCTTTAATTAAGAGATCTCATGCACATTCGGATTTGCTCTGAATTTTACACGGACCATACCAGAGTCATCAATGGATACAACCATTTTCACAGAGAGCTACTTACAGTACCAATAGACTCCTGTTGATGTTATGCATACATATTTTAATTGCAACGAAATGCTGCTACCTTTACTTTGCAAAGACAGCTATACAAAGCCTCTATAGTCCCATTAACAGTGTAGATGCTGAGAGATATTTTAGTATGTACAACATGATAATTGCAGAAGGCAAATACTTAAAGAAGAGATTGTGGAGACTACTACAATGTTACCTTTGAACTAAGAATTTTGATACTTACCTATCAAAGTAAGTAAAATTGTGATTTTTTTAATAAATAAAAATTTCTGAATTTATATATATATATATATATATATATATATATACACAGTGGAATCTCGATCTATCGTTTTTCAAGGGACTGACTGAACTGAATGATAAATGCGAGAACATAACAAAGAAATATGATCGTGGGGACTGAGTGAAATAAATGGCACATACGGGAAAATGATGATTCGGGGAACAATCGATCGAGATTCCACTGTATATATATATTTTTTGCAAATAAATGTGAAATTTTAAATATTGTATATTTTTGTTGCAAAATTTACATACCCATAATTATACCCTAAAACAAGGTAATACAATTTTCAATCAAAATGTATATGAACATATACAAGAAAAATAAATATAACAAAGAACACATATACAACTCACATTATCCCGAACATTAGGATCTGCACCAATATCTAACAGCCATTTCACAAATTCAACATGTTTATGCTCGCTTGCCCAAACCAATGCAGTCCAACCTCCATCATCCTGCAAAGTTATAATGAAAAATTTAAGTATCTTACTGTACATACATATAATGTTCTCATATAATGTTTGGTTCTCTTTCCACTCAATAAAAGTCAAATATAAATATATTAATTAAAACCCACAGGAAGTTAAGTTTTTTAATAAAATAAATCAATCATTTAAAACATAAATATAAATGAAATGTACCATAAAAACTGTTAAAAAGATTTAGAAATTTATATAGGTTTTTTTTCATAGAAAAAGGGAATATGCCTGTGTTTGTAAAATGATACATTCAAACAAATATAACTTTATAAAATAAATTATACAAAAATAATACAATAAAACTACAAAATTAATTATTCATATTTATATATTAAGACACTTCAAGCATTGAAATACCAAGTAAAGAAAGTAAGTATTCAGGAAATCAAATTTATAATTATTCTCTAAAGAGTACTATGAATTTGGTGAAAAATAAATAAATCTTTTACTTGAAGATTGATGTCAACTGTTCCTGTGCTGTATAAGAACTCCGCAATTTCCTTGAAACCATTTTTGGATGCTATATGGAAACTTGTCATACCATTGCAGTCCTATAATCAATAAAATTTATGAATTAATCAGGTCTCTTTTAGTTATCTGCATAGCATTATTTCAAAAGTATGCAAATTCTTTAAAAAATATATTAGAGATTGCTACTGAATATATGCTCATTTATAAAATAATTTTTCTCACCACCTTTACTCTAATTACACACACACATAATATAATATATATATATATATATATATATATATATATATATATATGTGTGTGCATAGAAAGAGAGAGCCTTGACATATTTTTAAAGCAAAATTACTCCCCACAATAATTTTGAGAGGGAGACAGAGCTCATCTTTGCAACATCTAACCCTATTAAGCTGACACCAACATGGATAAGGTTGAGTAAGGCCAAACAAAAAAATTTCTGAAACAAATTACATCATGCAAATGCTTGAATGCAAGAATAAGATGCAAAACTAACACACTGATATGTTAAAGTCATATTACAAGAGTAATCGATCAGGAAATAGATTTTTCATATGTAGATTCAAATCTTGCCATATTGATTTTTTCAAAATAATGGATGAAAGTACAGTAACCACCACGTATAAGAATCAACCGTTTATAAGAATCAATATCGCGAAAACAAAAACAAATGTATTATTTACATGTTAAAATTTTCGCTTTAAAGAATCAATCCACCGGTTTTAAGAATCAGTTTACACTCTTCGCTTTCCTTTCATTTTTCCAAAAAAGCCACTTAAACCCTCAAAAGGCACGGAGTTCTTTAAGTTTTTTTCTAAGAAAGATTGATAAGATGAGATGGAATATAGTCATAAAATTCATCCCTTTCTCTGTTAGACGTAACATAATAGTTTCCCCTTAAACGCTTTAGCACAACACTGTCCTATTAGCTTAACCCAGGGGCATCTTTACCTGTCCGGGTCCGATTTCACTTTTCTCCACTGACAAACAACAATAGGGACTCTTTTTTCCCACCTCCCACATCCTTGTTGCGGCTTCCTGGACCCTGAAACACAAAAATCTTCGGCGAAGTGTCCACTATCACTTAGGCAAACGTGACATTAGTAGATTCAGCATGTTATCAAACTGTGAAAAGTAAGCTAGAAGGTGAATCTTCATCTGAGACTATTAGTATTGAAAGAGGTATAAATAGCCTCCTGAAAACTTCATTACGTCAAACTACCATAGAAAACTTTTTCTTGCTCCCTTCCTGTAGTTCAAATGTTAAAACTGTTAAGCAGGTATGTTGTAACAAATATTGGATTTTTTGTTCTCTTACTATACTGTGTATCTACTTATAGGTCTAGAAATTAAGTTGCATTTTTAAAATTATTAAAAATAATTTTAATGAAAGATAATTAACGTAAATTAAAGAGTATTTTATGGTAAATTATCTCATATGTATATACAGATGTGTGTGTGCCTGTCCAAAAACCTAAATTTCGGCTATAAGAATCAAAAATAGTAATAACAAACGTGATTCTTATAAGCGGAAATCACTGTAAATGCAAATTATTTCTATGTTATGCTTGTAAAAATATAGCCAAAGAATAAGTTGTTTCAAATGTTTTTTGTTATTTTATATTATTAAGGTTTTTGTTTTGCATTTGTATATTTAGGGAAGAGAAACATTTTCTGTGTAATTGGATCCTAAAATTTTTCTTGTGTTGTGTTTAACCACTCAGAAAAATTCGTTCAAAAATCGTCAATTTTTTTTATTGCCCCATTTTATTATTCACAAAATTCTGAGTTAATTAGTAAAAAAAACAGTGTATTTTTTAAAATTTAAAGTGTTCAGAATAGATAAAATTTTTAAATCACATTTTTATTTACCTTATATTTTGCCTTTTTTTGTACACACATGATGTATTGTCGCATAATTTTTGGAAAATTCATTCAAAAATCGTGTATTTTTTTAATTATTGCCCCATTTTATTATTCACAAAATTCTCTAAAAATCACAATTTTATTCACCTTATATTTGGCTTTTTTTTGTACACATATGATGTGTAGGGAAGCTTCAAGGCAACAAATTGTACAGCTCCAACTTCTACAAATTCTTACAATGAAGCATCCTGATCTTAAAATCAAGTTTGTCAGTTCAGTACTGCCATCTATTGAGCGCTTAAGCATTTAAAATAATCTTAGAACAAACAGAATCAAAGAAGCCATAATATATTAGCTGAAGTTATGCGGAGTTAAGCAAAGTTCAGCCCGTGAGGGTCACAGGTGCGACAAAATTTGTTTACAAATGACTGCCCATGGAAGTATCAGGTGCAATGATTAAGGGGTTAAAATTTTAAATGTAATTTAAATTGGTAGTACAGTTTTAATTTATTGAGTCACTTGCCTTTGCAATCACTGCTAAGTACTTGCACTGTCACACAAAATTATTTGTTGTGCTATTTTGTGTAGCAGATTTCTTACAGCCATGCAAGATAACTTTCAGGAGAGGGGAGGAGACTGTAATGTGACAGATTCCAGCTTGAGAAAGGGGACTACTTTGTAGAAGGGGGTAGCTCGTTACCTCCTTGGACACACCTGCATCCTAACCCCTATACCTCACGGGGAGTTCCAGTGTGGGGGAGAAAGATTGAATCTGACTCTTGAGGTTGGACGAGCACAACATTGTTTGGGTCTCTGTTTTTGAAGGGCATCCCTGTATGGACAGAGCAAGCTGCCCCGGTTGATAATTGTCAAGAGTTAATCTCTCAAGTTAAGACTGGAAAGAGGTCTTAGATTCACATGTGTATAATGTGTATTACAATTGTATATAAAGGCTGTACATATTGCATGTTGACGAGAATGTTACAGCACCCTTATATCATGTATACATGTATAATTCATAGTTTTATATAGTTTTTATACAAAATTTACAGTACATATTATGCAATTACTACATCTTGTTTACTAATTTTAATCCAATTACCCCAAACATATTTAACATTTTGTTATTCAAACATATACGAAGTCAATAACAAAACTGATAAATAATAATTATATGACGCTGGGTACGATACGATCCACAGGTGGCAGAGCGACAGGCATCGACTACAATAAATGGAAAATAATATGCCGGGCAGTATTTTCCATCAGTTTCTAACATGCTGTCATCCCGTGAACTAGCTAAGTTCCTCATTGTGAGTGAAACCAGCTGTTTTGGGAACTTGAGTTATTGACAGGAAAGAGTCAAATTAATTTTTAAAATCTACATCACATCTATTACTACATTTAAAAAATCAAATATTTAGTTTATGATACATGGAGTTCATCTTACTAATCAGAGCAGAAAAATTTAAGGAGAATACCACCACCTATTTCGTGATTTAAGAAATGACGAAACTAGGTTCTTTGTATATACAAGAATGTCTATCTGATCATACAATTACATACTCCAAAAAATAGCCCCTCGCTTGACAAAAAATAGGCCAGGCATTCCACTGCAAATGACACCAGAAGAGAGACTTATTGTAACACTCAGATATATATAAAAAAAGACAATTACTACATTATAGACACTTTATTTAAAATTTTTATATAAAAAAAGCAATTTCTTAACAATTTCAATTCTATATTTATTGTTATTAAGTTATACAAAACTCTTAATAAGGGTTGGACTTATATGTATTTTATAGTATACACATGTATTTTGAAAGTAAACATAGAAAAGAATTTTACAATTTGTATTCACAAACAAATTTATAAATATATATATATATATATAAATAAGATAAGCAGAATTATACAGAAAATCTAACTTAATAATATAAAACGTAACTGAACAAAATCAATCAATAGCTAGGACTTATAAGTGCAATTTCTTTTACAGAGGATCTAAATACATAAAATTTTCATTTGGTTGAGATGTTTGAGGCGGTTGGTTCACAAAACAGTTGTTTTTTGGGTGCTGAAATCACTCATTGTGTGAAGTACACTGCTGTAGCGCCTTCCTCAGTTCATGTTCTCTAATGGCCTCCAATAAACAATTCTTAATTTTAGAGCAGAGCTATAGCTTTTCCAGATCATCCAAACGAGTTACATACAGAAGTAAACTTAAGAAGATATGATGGTCATCTCCCATTTCATCTGTTTGTTTCTCCTTATTTAAAATAGCATTTATTCTTTTACCTCCAATTCCATCATTCACTTTTCCATATCTTCTTTTTTCCTAGTGCCTCTCTTAGAACAGTGGGTTCTGGAAACCCTATCGTCATCTTCATGACAGGAAGGTATTGTGCCCTATTGCTTGTTAGGTTCTATGATATTGGTCTCTGCAATTTCGGCATCTATGCCAGTGGTGTCTTCTTCTCCCATCTGAAGGAGATGTAAGGTTACCTACAATAGGGCTTGGAAGAACAACGCCCCACGTGAACTCCATGAAATTTTCAAATTTCCACTTTTTGTGCAGAGGGCAGGAGGCAGAACCAGATTTAGATTGTGAAGTTTGCACTTTCTTCCTGAACATTTCTTTCTACATTTGTCCCCTAGAAAAAAGAGTATTTAATCTTGTTAGAACAAAAAATCTAGTTAAATCATACTAATCTAGCAAAAGCTAGAAAAACCATTGAATGTGCTTTTGGGATTTTACGGGCAAAATGGCTATTTTTAGGAACATGTTTAGAAGTACCAAACATGTCAAAAATAAACAAGCTTGTACAAGCTGCTTGTGTATTGCACAGTATTATCAAAGATAAGGATGGCATTAACGATGTGGACTACATATCATTTCTCTGTGAAGAGACCGCAAATTAATTGAGAAGTTCATCGGATCCTGTTCCAGATCAATATCGAAGGTCAACTGCAGAAGCAATAGAAATAAGGAATAAATTTGTAACCTATTTTAATCAATAGCCATCTATCTTTGGTAATTATTGGTGACACATTTAAGTGTTAAAAAAATATTTTTTGTTAACTGAGAATATCACCTACAAGATGTATCTCTAATACCAAAATTGTTTCAGGGTGGCAAAAGCAACACAAATTAGTAAGCCCAAAAAGAAAATACCAACAAAAGTTTTCTCGATAAAACCATAACAAATTTTGGTTTGAGAGATACTTCCTCTTGTAGGTAATAAAAAAATTATTCACTAGAAAATGTAAACATACGTATAAAACTGATTAAAATAATAAATTAATCTTACCTGACAAGTTTATTGTCTTTCCAACTTCTTCCCACAGTTTCTTTGTGACAGCACTATTATTTTAAAATTCACCATGTCTGTCATTCCATCAACATGGCCTGCATTCAACTTCCGAGATCAAAGCCTCATACTCGAGTTCCATCAATTTTCTTTTCTCTACCATCTTTTACCGGACTATAGCTTCTACACAGCTGAAATGACTCTGGGTGGTGAGCAAAAATTAATATCTAGGGGGAGTGGGGAGTGGTAGAGATCAAGTGGTACCATGTTTCGCAAAGCCACTCGTGTTTTTCGTAGCCAGTCGTCCCCTACTTCCATTGCAATCAATGTAAACATATATGTGAGCAGCGCCGCTCTTTCTCCCATAGCTTGTATCATAGCCGAGGCCTAACATTGCATATAAATACATAAATCATGAATTTTGAGCTTGAAGAAATGCACAATTTTTATTAACATCCAACAATAAACAATTTTCAAAACTCTGTTATATTTAAGTAATTAAGCAGAAGAAAAATAAATTTTAAAGTAGAGTTCTTACATTTTTTCACCTTTCAATAAAGGAAATAAAAAATGGAATGGTGCCTCTCATGCTTGTTTTGTATATTGCAGCATTCTAACAGGGCCACAACACTGTGGTTGCAAACCACTGATGTAATTCATCCATATTAACTTAAGCTTTAGATAGAAAGAGCAAGCTTTTTGAGCTGACATCTATATAAATAAAAGAAAAACTTTGTCGGTCAGGGAACAATTCCAGGTAGACCTATTCTGGTATGGCATTTGTTATGAAATTCAGCCATGTTTGAAAATGTCGAAATTGATGTAATTTTTTCCATGAAAGTACACAAATGTTACATATTTGGAAGGAGCTTTAAAAGCTGATAATATTTTCTATGTACATTTATTCTGTTAAGATATTTCAATTCTAAATGCATACTCCACCGAACAAAACGCAACCCACTAAAAAATGAATCATTGAAAAGAAATGTCTCACCGTGTGTCTAATTTTTAATTATTTTTCTAATTTTCATACTTTTAATTTAAACTTTTTAAGCATAAATAGATCATTTGAAAATGTAATGATTTTGGGGGGATTTTTTGGCAATTAAAAGTGAAAAAAAAAATTAAATTCAAGTGAACTGCAATTTGAGTGTCAAGTGATTCGATAGTTGGGCAAAGCCTGGCGAGTTGTAAATGATTTTGAAATTTTGGAACCTTCAGAAAAATATGCATGAGCTTGTGTGTGTATAAGTCTTGTACATTAACCTCAATGTAAAATTTAATTAAAATTATTTATAAGTATACAGAAGTATCTTAAACATTATAATGAGAGCAGATCATCATAATAAACTTTGGTATAAAGTTAACAATTTAAGCCGGAACTGCCACTTGAGTCATAGGGGTAAATTAAAGTACCTGTAGCAACAAAAAGTTTTTGATGAAACAAAGCTAAAATTTTCAAAATAAGGAAAAGAAAGTTTTAACAAAATGATTGTGGAAAGTACATAGAATATTATGTAGTCAAAAAATATAATTGATACCAATATATCAAAAAAAATTTTAAAAATTCAGATAAATAATTCTTGGATCTTGACTTTTATATAAAAATAGATAAATAAACTGTATTATTGTTAAAATACTATTACAAAATTCTTTCTTAACTACAGATATAAAAAGACAAATTTCTACCTTTACATCAATTTGTGCACCAGCTAAGACCAAATAACGAACTATGGACAGTTGATTCCTCTCCACAGCTACTATAAGGGGAGTTTCAAGGTCATCATTCACTGAGTCTATGAAAGCCCCAGCCTAGAAAAAGAGGACACCAGTAATTTTAATTTCTGATTGTCACTGTTTTGGTTCAATTAATTTATACTTATTTAAAAACCACTTAAAGTTTGCATCAGCACCATAATGAAATACAGTGAATTAAAAAAAAAATAACTAAGTACTAAATTTAGATAAAAA
The DNA here is from genome assembly GCA_907164885.2 of Dolomedes plantarius. Taxonomy (NCBI): domain Eukaryota; kingdom Metazoa; phylum Arthropoda; class Arachnida; order Araneae; family Dolomedidae; genus Dolomedes; species Dolomedes plantarius. The sequence goes on along the minus strand of OU015500.1, from coordinate 48,758,460 downwards.
GGATATCAAAACTTTCAAAAGAAATATGTGAAAATGTAAAGTAAAAATAAATATTTCATTAAATCTCAGGTGTAATAAATTCCAGAATTTTGTCAATGAAAATAGGTATTTTTTTTCAGTAGAATATAAATTTTCTTTACGTTTTATTTTTAATAGCTTTTTTTTTTTTTTTTTTTTTTTTTTTGGGGGGGGGGGGGGGGGGGGGTTAAGAGAAAGCTTTAAACTACTTTGACTGAGACCTTTTAGACATGAAGAAAAATAAGCCTAGTTCAGCTTGGTAGTAGAGAAAATAATGTTGTGAGTGCAGCATACAAGAGTAAAAGAATAGTTTGAACCTATATATAACTCGCGCCTAGTTAGTCTGACCCTCTATATAACTCAAACTTTTTGAGCACAATAGCAGCAAGGAATGATAAGAAATGAATAAGAAAAATATTTTATGCTCCCTGATGCATATGGTTTTGTAAAAAGCTTTGAAAATGCAAGAGTGCATTTTTCACAGAGTAAGAACAATAGAGTTTTCAATAAATAAAATTAAGGCAAACTTTCCCCCTAATCTCCCCCACCACTCTTGCCAATCAAATACTTTAGTATCTTGAGTATTCAAAATTTATTATGATCAATAGCAAGATATTTAATTCTCTGCAGAATCACCTAAGTCAGGGGAAGGCAATTGTTTTTGCTCAGGGACCACTTTGTGTAAGCAGAGGTTAGCAGAGCGCTGCACCTTTAAAAATTATTGCATTTATTAGTTAACTTTGCATTTCAGAAAAGGTATAATTTGTATCATAAATATCAATAAATATAAATTAAATTAAATTAAATATTGGTAGTTTTTCTGGCTGTCTGAATTTTTCGGGGTGTCTTGGCGGGCAATAAAAATTTCTGTAATGGGCTGCATGTGGCCTGCGGCCCGCTGTTTGCCCACTCCTGGCCTAAGTGATTTATTAAAATTCAAAGTGCCTGATAGTTAATACACAGATATTATCTTCTGCTGAAATATAGTTCAAGTCAGCCCAAAAGCTCAATTTTACAAAGTTCACAGAGAGATTCAAAATTTCAATTATAAATCCTTTTAACAGATTAAATAAATATTTACATAATTACATTTTTAAAGATTAATCATTAAATCCTATTTGGTCATTATAACCATTCAATTGACTTCAAAAGAGCATGGCATCACCATTGTATATGCATAAACCTAATATAAAACTTCATAATGGGTGGAGTTCTACATCAAGTTGTTAGTGGAGCTTTAAGTATCACATTTCCTTAACCTTTAGCTTACGGGACCCATTTTTTGGGGATATATATATATATATACAGTGGAACCTCGATCGATCGTTTTCGGATCCATCGTTTTTCTGTATGTACCATTCATTTTATCCAGTCCCAACGATCATATTGCTTTGTTATGTTTCCGCATCTTTTGTTTTCCTGTATTTATCGTTCATTTCAATCGGTCCCTTGAAAAACAATAGATCGAGATTCCACTGTATATATATATATTCTTGGTCCCATTTCTTTCTTTTTTTTGGATACATGCTATCCTACCCCGTAAGGAGAAGGTTAACTAATCCACAACAGGATTGCTCCAAAACATTGACACATTAGGCTTTTAAAACTTTTGACATTAGCTGGAATTAGCAAAATCTGAAAACATGCACTTTTCACCAAACAATAAAAGAATTTTTTTTAAAGAAACATTAAAACAATAATATAAGCAAGATTCAGAACTGTATAAGCAAACAAAATCAGTCCAAGATGGGAAAAAAATATGTTTTTAATCATACAAGTTTAGAACAGCTCACCTTAGAAAAAATTAAAATTTTAATAGATACGACAAATAACAAAACTTTGAATAAACAAACTATTATAACAACAGGAAGTTTCACTACAAAAAAGGGGAAAAAACTAATAAGTAAAAATTTTAATAATACAATAAAATAACTGTTATTGAATTGAATAAAGTTAGAGTGCAATATAAAGGTTTAACAATTTAAGAGATATTGAATAATCTTTTTATTTTATATATAGTCAAACATTTACCTGAAGTAAAATATGTACAATTTCAGCCCAGCCATGATATACAGCTACATGAATAGGTGCATTATTGCTATGACTTCTGAACTTGTGATTAGGATTTACACCATTAGCTAAACAGAAAAATATTCAATCATAACAATAATGCCAAAATAATATTTGAAAATGAAAATGAATAAAATGGTCATTGAAGAAAAGTTAACACTTCATTCTCATACTAGATTTAAAGAAATTGAGCAAGTTTATAAAGAAAATATAAAATAAGAATAATTCTTCAGATATTTTCAATTATTCAAAACTACTTCTTTTAGATTATGAATTAATTTATATAGTACATTATCATCAAGTATTTTAAAAAAATAAATAAAATTCAGTAATGAATTATTATTTATAAAAAAGCATATTTGAAAATGCACATATTGTCTTATTTTTAAAAAAATATGAATCTAAAAGAATTTTTCCATATTTATTTCTCTTCCAATTGAAAATTTAGGTACTTGAAACTTTTTAAGTCATTCTGACTTGAAGCACAAATCTTTAACCTTTTACACGCCAATGTTCCCCATGTTCCCGAAAGGGAACATCAACTTCAAAATGCTGTGAAAAATACAATTTTATTCGTACTGCTCTATAAAAATTATTACATAGAATGGAAATATGGATTGATTTTTTGGCATTGAGGTTACATTAATAAAATAAATAGTGTCTAGGGGGAAAAATCCTAATTTTGGCTTTTTTCTAACTTTCCGTCGAACAAAATTAAAAAATTCATATAAAATTCAAAATTCAAGAAATTATTTTAAAATTAAGTGGGAGTAATTAAAAATGATTATTTTGTTGGTAGAACGTAAGTCATAACAAAAAGATTAAATTTTGCTGTTACTATTAGATAAAAAATTTGCATATTCCCTAAAAGTTAGTTTTTTAACATGCAAAAGTTCTTTTGATTACAGTGCATAGAATTATTGATAAAATTTTTTTTAAATACGAGAGCTTTTAGTACATGTCAACAAAAGATGCTTATGACTTTGATCTACTTTCAATTACCCTGTTCTCTCCCCCCCCCCCCCCCCACTCTCTCCCACACATGTTCTGGATGGGTCTGAAGTGGATTACTCATAGCTGCCCCTGAAAAACGTGTGTTTGTTGATAGTTAGATGTTCTTTATGACTGTAATGGAGGGGCACTTATGTTGGAAAACTGTGATAAGGAATTCTCATTATTTTCCGTTATTCCATAATTTTCTTCAGTTAGAGAGGATACGTCACTTTAATTCTAAATTGAGTATAGATCAATCCATGGTGCCCTATTACGGTCATCATTTGGCTAAAATGTTTATACGGGGTAAACCAATATGGTTTGGTTTTAAAATAAGGATGTTGTGTTCCAGCAGTGACTATCCATATGCTATGAGAATCTATAGTGGAAAAAGTTCAGAAATAGAAAACTCTCCTCTTGGATCTAGAGTTTTGTGGGAGCTTCTATCCACTGTCGAAAATCCAGAGAAGCATGAAATTTTTTTTGACAACTTTTTCTCATCACATAAGCTATTTACTGAGTTCTCTGAAAAGGGTTTCAAAGCATCTGGAACGATTCGGGAATTTCGGAACAGGAAGATGCTCTCTCAAATCACTAAAGGAAGCCTCTAAAAGGCAAAGAGGAAATTTTGAGTACCAAAGTGACAATCAAGTTTATATTTGTTGCTGGAAAGACAGTGCTGTAGTAACTAAAGCATCAAATTATTGGACACATGAGTCTAAAGGTAAAACCAAGCAATTTTGTTGAGTACCCCCCCCCCCCCCCAAAAAAAAAAAAGAATTGATGTTTCTCAGCCTTATCTGATAAAAATGTATAATGAGGGAATTGGAGGTGTTGATTTACTAGACAGACTTCTTGGATCATCTCGACCTATATTTAGAAACAAAAAATGGTATTGGAATCTATTTAGCAATGCGCTAAACATGGCTGTCACTGCTGGATGGATTTTGCATTTAGATTTACACAAAGGTACAACAGCAGAACTATAACATCTCAATTTCCAGAGAGAAGTAACTTTGTATTTGATTCGCATGAAACCGAAAATCTACTCTGTTCTTGGACCTCACACACATTGCTATGAATCTTTGATGCAATCAGATGCACATTTTCTTGTGCCATCAACACAAGGATGTTGTATTGTATGCCAAAAGAATACCAGAAAAAAAATGTTTTGAGTATGAGAAAAGACTGCATAAGAAATGATTTCTTACCTCCATGGACAGTAGAAAAAACATAGAGCATAAAAGCTAAGAACAATAATTATTTTTTCTCTTTTTCTTGTTTTAAAGGATTTTGGTAAGTTTTTTCTTTATCCTTGTATGTTTTAGATTTTCATTCATATGATTATTATACTGTGAATTTAAATTCAGAGATTATTTGTTACTTTGGAAGTAACAAATAATCTTTCTAACAATGTTTTAATTGTTTGATTAACATGCTAATAAATTATTGTAAAATTGTTTAAATATAGTAATTCTGCTCATCAACTGTATAATTAATTTTTTTAAATTTAGTGGGAAAACTTTTTCTTTTGAAAGCTTTGTCACTTCTCTTGACAAGTTTAGCTGGTGTAGCTCTTGAGTACTATCACAGCTCGAAGGGCACACCCCGACTATTTTTCTGCTTAACCTAAGTTATTTCTGGATAACTTTCAGAAATTTACTTATAACTACTAAAAAATTGGGCACAGAAATTTGAATTTAAAGGTTGTTATTCATATTTTATAAAAACATGTGAAAAAACTAAGTATTTACTGCCAATGTTCCCTTTTGGGAACATATTACAAATCATATACACAAAATTTTTTTTTTTAAATTACACATAGTTCTTATGTTTGAGTTTTAATGTTGTTGGGATACTCCCTACTTTCTGTCTTTCCAATTTGGAAATTAAACTTTATGTTGTTTTTCCCGTACAATGCATGAGATACAAGCTTCAGGAATGACGTAATGTAACCGTTTCATTACGATCGCAAATTGCAATGTTCAGTTGCTATTGCTAATTACAATGTTTAAATTTAAAATTTCTTATTTTTGGCATTTATATATTTTTCTAAGTGTAGTGATTTATTATTTATTGTAAGTGAAGTATTACATTTTTGTGACAATTATATTGATGTTTATTTGACATAAACTTTTTCTGTTTTCTGCATATGTAATTACATCTATGCAAATCAGCCAGATGAGTATGTGGTTCGTAATGTATATAACGTACTGGCTTTACTTAGCTCTCGCAGGGTCAGTCGGAGCATTGTGTCAGGCAGAAAGCTATTGTTGACGCCCGATGTCATTTCGAGTTTATTTTGTGGTGGCTTATCTTTTAAAGAGAAAATAAACCTACGTTTTGTTCTTAAGAACGACTGCTTCTTTTACTTGTTGCTGCTTCAGCCCACTGCTACATTCTGCTATAATGTTTTTAATATATCTACCACATCTTATTTATTGTTTTAATCAAGACCAACAAATGTGATTTTTATCAATAGTTTGTGTTACGTTTCGATCATAGTGTGGCGTGTAAAAGGTTAACTTTCTAGTCCACATTTGCACAGATACAAATTACAGGAATTAAAGAAAGGGAATTATTATCCATAGCAAAGTCAAATAACAACTATTTAATGATGACACAAATGTAGTCTTACCAATCAACTGCATAACTTTTTGTGTGTCACCAGTTTTGATAGGATTATACAAACATTTTCCAGTTGGTCGTAGGCGCAGTGATTTTTCATTAGCCAAAGATGTTATCATTACCCGAAGTTCTTTCTTATCTGGAACAAACACTGTAGAATCTTAATAAAAAGAAAAACAAAACAAAACATATAAATCACAAAGAACTTTATGATTTATACAGGTAATGGACAAAAAAAAAAAGGGGGAGGGGGGAAACACTTGTACTTTTTTTAAGACCAAGAGAATTTATAAATGCTTGAAGCTTAATAGGAATTAGAAACTGAGTGAATTCCCCTTGATACCTTAAAGGTAGAAGACACTGCCAAAGAGCTTACTTTCAAATGTTTCAAATGTTCCAAATATGACAATGAGATTAAAAACTAGTGAATAGGATAGCAAAGAGAAAGAAAAGCCTCACTATCATGTTCTGAAAATCACTATGTGATCACATATTGGCAAAAATAAGAAATATCATTCTGCTGGTACATAGTTATATGTATATAAAAAGAAATGTAGGAACATGAGATGAGGATAAACACTTAGAACCAAAAAATAAACTGTAGAATTTACCATTCCTTCTAACAAAACAAGAGGCCCCAAACTGTTTTAACTGATGTGCATTGACAAGAGTCTTGACTCAAATTTTCTACTATGTTTACCTGGTACAAAATTATGACTGAAATGGGTTTGGCAAGACTGGTGCAAAATTTTTTTATAAAACTGCTCGAGCAGAATACTTTTTTTCTTGCTTGGAGTACATAATAATGTGCTTCAATGAACTATAGCATCAGCAAATGATAGTTTTTCTATTAACTGCCAGGCTGACATCTTACAGATCAACATGCTCCTTGCCTAATGCATAGTTCACCTACAAACCTTCCACAAAAAATAATTCTCTGCTTGAAATTGTTCAGGTACCCTCTTAATTATAGTCAAAGAATCTATAAAAAGTGGCAGGGCCCCTTTTGCCTTTACATAGACATAATTTAAAATAGCAAGAATACTTTTGAATCTGAAGTACATCCATAATTTGTGCTAGATAGGTGCTGCATTGAAAAAAAGTGATAAACTGATATGGAAACTCAATGTTCCCACCTTTTTTCCTTTTTTTTTGTCCATTACCTGTACATGTGAATACACATTACTTAACAGCCTCTTGGTGGAAAATTTGACAATGTAGGCACACTACATAGTTGTTACAGTAGATATGAATACCTAATTAGTCGACTATGGTTACTCTTTCAATATTCTAATTTAACCATGAGTTAAATTCAAAGAAAATTTATTACAAAATTTCAGATTTGGAGTTATCATACAAAAACAACAATATTGGTAAAGCTGATTATTATAATTTTATGTCATCAAGTTTAAGCTGTTGTTATTTGCTGTAAGAATCAGTAACACACTAATGGCAACTTTGATATGAATTAAAATTGTTGAGTAAAGAAAGAATTTTTGTTTGTTTTTTACCCTTCACTTTCTAAAGATTATTAAATCCACTTAAGAAAATTCTTTGCTTCTCACATTCTGTCACTCCTTTCCTTCTCTGGACAAAACAAAAGTAAAAGATATTGTTGAACAACAAAAAGTATACATCTTAATTGAAAATAAAAGTGGATCCCTATCACATTTTTTTTTCTTTTATGCTAAATTTCCTCTTTCACAATAAAAAATAAAATAAAAATAAAATAAAAATGATTTTAAATTCAATATTTTGTATAAAAAAGACCAACATTTTAAAAATTTAAATAATTATAAATATTTTATTAACCATTTAAAAATGTATTTTCGGAAAGAAATAAGAAATTGGAAAAACTAAACATAAACAATAATTTTGATCATGCAATAACTTAAAATGGGACAGAAACATAAATAACTGAAAATAAACATTGAATAAGGGTTAGTATGTATCATCCCATCGCAGTATGGTGCACAGTTCCATGGCAAATAAAAGCACTTACAAATTACCCAATAGTTATTATTGTATAATACATTTAGCCTCTATTATACATCACTGTGATTCATCTGCATCCTACTTGAAGAAAATGAAAGGTTGCTAAGAAAAATATTCAGCCCCCAACTAAATTGCTTCTTCCACTACATTCACACTATTTTTTTTTTCATAAAAAAAGAGAGAATTTACTAAAACAAAAATATGCTCACAGAACAGTATAAATAAAGCACCAAAAAAAAAGAAAGGAAAGAAAACATCAATACAAGATAAATAACTAAATAAATTACCCAGGGATATTAAATATTTTTAACGATAATTATGTACTGTAATGAAAAACTCATAGTTATAGGCTATTGAATCTAAGCACTTTAAAAGATTGAGGAACCTGTCTCGGAAGGTTGCCTGCCCCTTCAACATGGTGGTCTAAATTGTGTTGGCTAATATTAACCTCATGATTCAACACTGAAATCAATACAAACCAAACTAATAAATAAGCTACTTAAGAAATGCATACAAACATATACCTTCCTTTTTAAAACAATAAACTGAGTTGTTTTTCTTTTATAAAAAAGCCAAACATTAACACAATTTTAAACCTTTAAAATATGTATTACAAATTATTCAAAACAGTATATATTTTTCCACTACTGTATATTCACAAAAAAATGAAATAAATTCAATTGTTTGATCAATTCTTTAAATTCACCCTTTTAAACAATTGTATGAATGTCATCCATTAATTAATGACATAAATCGAACATAATTGAATTCACTAAATTATTTTAAAAAATTAGTTTTTAATGTATGCATGTTTACTTATTGCTGTATATATAAAAGGAAAAAAACTTTAAATGAGCCACATGTATGAAATGCAAAATTCTAAAAATTTGTACTAAAAACAATCTGAACAGCATTTTCAAAGGATGAATGGTCTCAAATGCAGGGTGTTTCAAAAAGAATCACCTGATTCGAAAAGAGTATATTAGGAAAAATATTGAACATAGAAACTTAAAATTAATTTTATATTACATGGCTAATCATAAAGTGGTTTTACAAACACAATTAAAAGTGCTCAATATGCCCACCTTTGGATACATGACATATGTCTATCTGGTAGGCAAATTCATCCTAAACTTTTGCAAACATGTCTGCATACACTGCTTCCACAGCTGTTATAGGTATAAAGACAACCAATGTCTTGGAATTGTTTATACCATTGCCTAATGCTCTGAGAAATAGGAACTTCAATCTTCCAGGGTTTTATCAATGAAAATCACGCTGAACAGTTATTACAGACTCACACTTCGCAAAATGTAGAACACAAAATGATTTCTGTTATGCAGTCTCCATTTTTACAAACACTGAAGTGGCGGGCGAAGGACAAGCATTAGCGCTACTTGTTGGCAACTGCGTGAAACTTGGAATTTCTCTCTTTCTGCCTATACATTATTCGATCAAAATGGATTAAAAGATGAATAGTTATGATTTTTTTTTAAATCCGATGATTCTTTTTGAAACATGCTGTATATCAATTACTTGTCAGATGTAAATGTTTTCTTCTTCATATTACAAATAATTAAAAAACAACAAAATTAAAAAAATAATAAAAATTAAATCAATACATTGAAAATGATTCATACCCCGCATTTCTTGTTGCTCTGAATCTGGTTTAGGAATCAAAAATATGTCACAGCCATGAAGTTCGCTTGTAATATTTTGAGCATGACAAGGCCTAGAAAATATATTAACTCACTAAACAAAGGATAAACACTAATAAAACCTCCAGGATGATACAAAGCTTATAAAGATCATCATCAAGAAAAAAAAAAAAAAAACACTTAGACTGCTATCTAATAATACCAATTCAACAAAGCAGTACCAAACAGTTAAAACTAAAATAGTACCATTTAAACAACTTCCATATGCATTATTCTAGCACAGATACTCCTTTGAAAGTTCAAAATACTCATTTAAAAGCTAAGATAATAATTAACTATCTTGAAACAATTAATTTACAGAACTAATTTGACAATATGTAATTGATTTCAGTACACTAGCAGGTACAAAGGAAAATAATTACTGTCATAAATGCTATTGACTTTGACACCAGCAAGATGAATTCGGAAAAATTATTTGGCAACTTTGGCTTATAACAGACCACTTTCATTGAGTAATTTAGCTTACTTTCAGTTGTGAGGTAGGCCCTTTGACTGGCTAGAATATCAGGATGCTATGAAGGTAGCATACTTATAAATTATAATTTGGATAGCATATGCTAATGACATTTTTTTCAAACAAATTCATTTTTATTAGAAACAAAATGCCATCATTTTACATTACAAAAAACATTATTGATAAAAAAATTTCTTAAATTTGAGTAAATGCTCTTTTACTTTAAATAAACAAATAATAAAATATCTAAGACTTATTTAAGTGTGAAAGATTCCTCCAATTATTCTATTGAATGGGTGCAAATTTATAATACTTTAATTACAACAATAGAATTCCCCATTATAATTATTACTGTATTTCATCCTCAACTTTCAACTAAAAATTATAGTTATTGATACTCGAAATTATTCTTTCTTCTTACCAAGTCCTTATACTTGACATTTTCAATAATTTAAAAATAATGTCACTAATTCTCACAAACTTTACATGGCAATTAGTGAATTTTTATCAATTTATGCTTTTGTTAATATGACAGCTAATAAAAGTTAATGATTTTGTTAATACTAAAATGTGCTAATACTTCCCTGCCTTTTGGGGAGATTTAGGATCCACAAGTCTGATACCATATTTTTTGGCAAAAACAACATGGAAATAACATTTTTAAAAGTTTATTTACAAAGCTCCTAAGATAATTAACAGCAGAAAATTACATGAATTAATATAATGACCTTCAAGTTATTATCTCTATCATATTTTTAATATAACTGTCATCAAATAAATCACCTGCCATCAATATTTCTGAGAGAGTAATAGTTCAAAAGATACTACACATATTACATGCACAAATTAGCAATAAAAAAAATCATTTATCTTGAATTTCTTTATCATGCTGCAAGAAGTATTATTTAAAAATTTTAGGTGCAGATTAATTTATATTGAAGGTTCTTGAAGCAGTACCTTCTAGAACTTCTCTATAGTAGATTTCTATTAAAACGTAATATACTGCAAAAAATCATAAATTTTAAAATCTAATTTATCATTTATGTAAAATTTAGTCACATAAAGTAAAATGCCACCCTTTGCATCAAAAGCTGAACTGTATTGAGTACAGTAATGCAATATTTGACCATTTTCATTACAGTACTTTTTCTTAAGGTACTGTCCTAGTTGAGAGCGCTATGGTAATTTTTTGCTACACAAGAGCTAATCAGGCCAGTACCTACTATTTTAAAGCCGATTCCTAACATCTACAACCATCCACGCCAATAGAGGGACTCAAACAATCACAGACTCTGGTACTAAATGCCAGCACCCTATCCAATCAGCCATCATTTTTTCTTAAGGCTGCTATGTACTAAGAAAAATAATCGTATTTCCCTTTTCCCCTTCTTGCAGACTCTTGTGGTGGGAGGAGTCCAGTTGGCAGTTCAAGAATTCCACCCTCCTTAGGATTGACATTTTGAGGGATTGTAATACCTCTCTCTATATAGGGGGGTTAAGCGCAGCCCCCAAATTTTTTATTTAAAATATATTTTTGTCAACTATTTACAGATACATAAATGCTGATAATCAAATAAAATTGGTATTGTCAGATAGACTGAACTTTTCTGCAAAACGCTACAGGATTCATTTTATAAATTTCGTCCACCGAAGGAATTTATGAGCGTTTAAAACACACTATATCAGATTTTTCCCCGAATAATTTAAATTAAAAAATATTAATTACATTTTTTTTTAAATGAAAAATGTACACAAATGTAAAATTTCTTTCTCTATGACAGAGTATGATTTTTAAAAAAAAATCTTTTGACTCCAAGTCGGCAATCTGTGGACAAATTTTCTCCATAGGTTAACATTGAGGCGAGCGAATCCAATGGGGTTAGTACATAGCAGCCTTAAGGAGTGACATTTACAACAAAACTGTTAGGAAAGAGTGTCATATTTTTCTCGATGCTGGAGAGCTTGTTGACTGCACCGTGGTCTGAAACAATAATATATATATTAATACTTTGTTCAGCATCATCACCTCACAGCATCAATATCGCTGTTATGGTGACGTAGTACAAATTGCGATTGTAATTTGATATGTCACTACAACAGTGGTATAAATTGTTTGTTTAAAGATGATGTTAAACAATCAGCAATGTGTGTATGCAAATCTTAGATCCAGGCAGTTGATGAATTTTTGCTCTAAAAGTAAGCTGTTTGCCGACAGGTTTTCAAATGCTGGTTGCATTGATTCTTTATTTATTTATTTTTTTACTTCGATGCAATATTACTTATGTTTCTAGTTCTTTTTATGAAGTTGAGTGACAAAAATAAACTTTGTTTTTTTAACTTATGCCTGCTACTTCAATTTCATGTATAATTTAATACTCAATGTTTACCGGCATCCGCTGACCTTCAGAAATACAGTGTGAAATAACATAATACTTATCTAATTAATTTTCAAAAGCAAAAGAAAAACTTTGTCCTAATTTGCTCCCACCATTTATGAAACACAGATTGAATAAAACATAACACTTCATAACTGTGTCTAGGATATCTGTTAGATCTTGAACTAAAAATGAAACACTACTTAACGTTATTTTAAAAAAAAGTTAAAGTGATACAGCTAAAAATACAAATAAACCACTTAATTGCCCATTAAAACAAAAACATTACTTCACAATTTTTCACACAAACAATTGATTACAATAACAACTTCAGTGCATCATAAATAAGCAATTAAATCTAAGTAACAAAATAATAATAATATATTCTGGAGATAGTCTGAATTTAAATATAATATCTGGCTGAGCTCCTGAATTGAAGTGTGCATTAAAATGCTACTTTAAATATGTCTGTTTAGTAAATGAATCAATATTTTTCTTTAAATTACATATATGCTAAAAAATAGCTATATACAGCATCAAATTAGTATAAAGCTACAAAAATAATGATTTGCTGCATTTCAACATTTCTTTTTTTTACTGAAAACAGAGCAAACTTCAGCAAAATAAATATATATTGCACAATTCAACAAACTTGAAACAGCAGAATAATGACTCTAGCAATCTCAAATTTGCCTAACAATGCATAAGTCACAATGTTTATTCAAAAGTTTTATTAAAGACTTTCAAACGAGAGAAAATGGATATACAAGAAATATACAGCTAAGCTTAAAAATTAAGACTTTAGGAAAATTAAATAAGATTTGTTTAAAAAGCTTTAGGACAAAATATAGAGTATTTTTGGCAGTCCATTAGATAATTATGAAAATTAAGACCTTTCACAGGTCTGAGAATCTTATCACTGTTTTTATTCTTTCTTCGGAAATTTCAATTTTGACATCAAACTGATTTTTTATACCCTTGCTTCCGATAATCACAAAAGTCACAATGAGCACTTTATTTGTACTTCAGCATTTTAAATTTTCTAATACTTATACAGAAGGTCATTCAGACTTCATGGAAATGATTTTGTAATTTATTTATTTTTGTCATTTGCATTTTGAGATAAAAATTTGGCAACTTCAGAATAATTGTCTGCTACTGTTTTGTATTGATAAGAATGTAAAATAAAAGATTTATTTTGAAAATGGCTCCTAAAATTGATAGATGGCTCGAAGGTTGTGTAACTGTGCTTTCCGAGGAGAAATATTCGTATCAACAAATTATAAATCAGTGTAAAAATCACAGTTAAGGCATTTGAAAAAAAGATATTTATAATATATTAAATTTGCAAGGAAAAAAAGTCTAACTGAAACTAAAAATGAAAACATGACCGCGAAACCTCATCCTAAGACTGCTCGAACGTAGATAAATATGAAGAAAGTGAAGTCTCTGATCCTAAAAGAAAAACTGCCAACTCAAAGATCCATTGCATTGAAACTAGGAATGTCTTCTGGCACTGTGAGTAAAATCATTCAAACAGATTTGAAGTTAAAAAAGATGTTTAAACCTACAGTTCATCTGCTTTTGCCAAAGCATATTGCTGAAATAAAAACAAATTGTAGAAAATTATATGAAAAACACCTAGTTGCTGAAAAATGGAAATTTGTGGGAACACTCGGCATGGATGTATTTAAGTGACTATAATAAAAAAGATTATTTTCTATTGCTCAACTGATGGGAATGACCATACGAAATGGCTTCGTCAGTGTACAGAAAAGTTCTCTAAGGGATTCATGATAGTTGCAGAATTTTGTTAAAATGGCAAATTAAAAATAAAAAAGTATCAAGCAAAGCCAAAATTAATTCACTCTACTATCAGCAGAATATTTTAGAACCAATTTTTTAAGAAGAAATTCCAGCCTTATATGGAAAGGAGATTGATAACGTTAAGCTTCTTATGAACAAAGACTCTAGTCACACATCTAAATCAACAGCCGCTTATTTAGCAAGGAAAGAATCAGAAACAGGAATGAAATGTATACCATTTAATGAAATACCTGTAAGATTACCCGACTCCTCTCCAATGGAATTTTGCGATTCCGTTTTTTTAATATGAGCCTTAGGAAAACAGCATCTAAGAACACTGAACGGACTTTGGAAAACGGTCCAAGAGGAATGAGGTAAAACTGACATGACAGTACTAAGCAAAAATTTACTTTAGTGGAAAATTCAAGCTAGAGCTATTGTAAAGAACCATGGCTATCAGATAGAAGCAAATTGCTGCAAAAAATAAGACATTTATACATAAAACTTAACAATCAAAATTGTTTCCATGAAAAGCAAATGACCTTCTGTAATCATCAAAATATCAGCCTAAAAATTCCTTTTAGGGAATTGGACATCTTTTCCCCAGTACATTGAAAGGCCTCTTATTTGTCTTTACAACTGCAATACTGGTTCTACCCCCTGCCCTAGCCCCCTCTCCTAGGATTCAAGGACACTTTGAAATTCTCATTATTAGCATTTCAAAAAATTATCTGGTTTAGTTGTTCTATCAAGAGGATAAAATATGGTTCTATAACCAATAACAAGCACTCCCAAAGCTCCTCTGACATTGACATACATTTTCTGTGTGCCATTTCATCAGTAACTTTCAGAGAGAAAATAGACAGTAACAAAAATGAATTTCAAAAATATACTTACACTTCTTCATTTTGCTCTGAATGAGCAGATCTATTTACTAAATGTACAGAATCAAAGTTAGAAAATTTACAACAATGAGGACAGCTGGGAGGCAAACCAGGAGCAATAACAATTGAACAATCTGTGTGGAATAAGTGGTTTTCTTTCTTTTCTGTGTCATCATATGAACATAGCAAAAATTCACCCTGTAAGAATATATTTAATCATATATTTTCCACACATGTTAACATTACTTTACAAAATTAACAAACACATATGAGCTTCAGTTTTATCTTGAACAAAGAGAATACAGCCTTTTTTTAAGTATTTACTTACTCTCAGAAATACAAAATAAGGGGTTTTTAAACATTTTAAGGTTAATTCTGAAAATTATCGCAAATAAAGAAATTATTCCGCTAAAATTACGAGAGACACATGTTACTGCCCCCCCCCCATATACACATAAAATTGAAATTCATACATAAATTAAAATTAAATCTTAACCCTAAATTAGTTATGAGGCACACCCCATTATGCTCCAAAAAGAACTTTTTAAGTCATACTCTAGAAACAATCATGACATTAAAAATAGTTGCATTCTTCTATCCAAGCCTAGGATCCCTGTAACAGGAAAGTATGGCTTGAAACTGGAGTGCTAAAAATATATCAATTCAAAGTTTGGGGGTACCTAATGTATTATGCAGAACTATATTTGTATATACAGTGGAATCTCGATCGATTGTTTTCCCGTATGCTTCGTTTATTTCATTCAATCCCAATGATCATATTGCTTTGTTATGTTCCCGGATCTATCGTTCAGTCCAGCCGGTCCCTTGAAAAACAATAGATCGAGATTCCACTGTATACAGTCTAACCCTGTTATAGCGAACCCGGTATATAACAAACAAAAATTTTGGTCCCATTGTTATCCTATTATACGTAATTTAATTAGCATTGTATCAGCTTAATATAATTGATTTTAGTTGATTTAATTCATTAATTATCATTTTTAATAGATTTTATCATTTTTAATACATCATTATTGAATTCACATTACAACTAATGAGTTATACATTTTGTGAACTCTAGCATTTTTCTTAACAGTTCAGATATAGCGAACAAAACTTTTGGTCCCTTGAAGTTTGTTATAACAGGGTTCGACTGTAGTTCTGCATGGTAATTTATAACTCCAAATTAAAAAAATATATATGTTATATGAGCAGAATGCAAGCAGTATACATATAAAGCCCCCAGCACATGACAAAAATTTGTGCAGCATATTATCACCTCAGAGGCAATACTACTGTTTCAAGCACTCCATGAATGATAACTACTCTGTTGTGATCAACCCTCCCTGATCCCTCATCAAAACCCTAAGTGGTATGCTAGGTAAACTTTTATTGTGTGTTAGGGACTTAAGCATTCCACTGAAACAGAACATAGGTCATGTTACGACAAACATGACTAAAAAGCTTCAGTGCAGAATCTTTAGTCTTTTGGCTTAAAATTTTTGTATTATTTTATACAATATCTACAAATCATAAAATTCACTTTTCTAGATTGTGTTTCACTTGTGATTTTGAACAAAAAGTATGTATTTATTTTTTCAGAATTAAAAGAATGGCATTCTCAGTGGACATTCTTCTTTCTTTCTTTCTTTCTTTCTCTCTCTTTTATTATATATATATATATATGACTACAAAAAGTTAAGGATCATGAATTCAAATTTGAATACTTACAAAAACTTTTAATGAGGTCTAAAAGCAAAAACTGATATTAAGAGTTCTTCATAAATGAAAATGAAAGGGGAAAAAAAAACCTCTCTACTACCAACATCTATAAAGCTGAGAAACTCATGATGACTACCCAAAAAATTCAATTACCTGTCTGTGTTCTATTAAAATCTTTATGAACATAACTAATTTCAGAAACAATGGTTTCATAATTAATGGGAATTATTTATTTTAACATTTTAAAAATAAAAAAGTTGAAATAATTAGAATTTATATTTTATTTCATCTGGATTAGCTTCTACATTGAAGTGCACTATCATAGCATACAAGTCAAAGTTTCTTAATTTTACTAATTTAAAAGAGGTTTTTTCCTATTAAGACTATCTTTTTATAATGTAAAGTTAAAGAAAATTTATGCTCAAAATTAATATAATAAAGATTTCCAACACATTAAATTTTTGTGAATGCTGTCTTTGTAAAATCAAAACAAACAAACTGCAACATAAAACAGCAAGTTTCAAAAAATAAGATAAACATGCTTGACGCCAAGAAAAGAAGACTAATTTTTGCAAATTCATAAAATGTGTGCAATAGTTAACCTTTGCCAAGACAAATTATACATTTGAAGTTAAAAAAGAAGACTTTATAAAGGCTTTAGAATCTAACGTAAGATCACTTTGAAAAGACTGAAAACCTTGGTTAACACAGACAAAAATTTCAATAGATTCTTCCAATTCTGAAATATTTGACAGATATTTTTAATCAAATAGAAATGAATTTCTAAATGTACTGGTTGATGAAAAGTTCTAAATTAATATTATTATACTTATCTAATGAAAATAACATAAAATGAATTATAAACATTACTTGGGAGCAGAAAATGCCACAATTTGGACAACAATGATGTTCACGCAGTCGCCAAAGATGGATATCACAAAAAGCACGATGCCTAATTTCTGGAGCAGGTGTAAGCAAATACTGCTGTGACACAATATTTGTACAAGGGACAGTCTGCAAAAATATTAGTATTAAAATTTTATCAAAAAGAAAAAATAAAATGTTATTAGTACAGAAGTGTTTATAATAACAATTCAAATTATTTAAGAGCACAAATTTCAAGAAAAGTAGTAATTTTAAACAATTTTTCCTTCCTTTTTGGAAAAAATCATTTATTTATTTTTCATGTGTTGTGGAGCTGTAAAGTATAACCATCATTAATCCAGACCCCAAACAATCATGAAAAATTTTGTCTTCTGTACTTAATTGTATTTTTAATTGATAGTAATACATAAAAAATATCACACACAGCCAGCTGTAACCAAGCACAAGACAGAATGCAGCAGTATTACAATTACTGACTTAATTAGCCAAACACAAAATATATTCAGCTAAACCACTAAACAAAAAGATCTTTCACACAAAATTTTGGGATCAATGCAACAATACGTTTCATAACAGCTGAAAATTCTAAATTGCTTGAAAAAATTAAAAATATTTCTAAATATAAAACAATCGACCTTATGTCCATAAAGTTCTTTAACCTCAAAATGGTTTATGATAACATATAGTGGTACCTCAATACTCATTGTGTTCCAGAAGGCTCGATCAATACCGAAAACGAAGAGTACTGTATGATTTTTCCCCTTAAGGAATAATGTAAATTGAATTAATTCGTGCCTGAAAATCAGAAATTTCACATTTTACTGGGGAATTTATAAATTGTCAGGATTGTTTTTTACAAAATCTCTATACTAGACAGACAATTTAAAACAACGATTAGATAAAATAAAATTTATCTCCACTCAATCTGCACTGAAAGGAGTTGATGACCTAATAGGATAATAGCAAAGTAGAGGAGCGAGATCAGGCACGCATTAATGAAACATTAAAAAAGAACAGTTCTTTCATGTTTAAAAAAAAATTCCAAGAATTGAAAATACATTTCCATCCATAGAATCTTCAGCTTCACAAGTTAGCTGCAAATTTTCATCATTACATATACATGGCACCTCCTTTTCAGCACAGGAACAATGAAATTTAAGTGGCAAAAATTCCTATAAAAGAAGAAGCAATTTATTACTTAACAAAGAAATAAAAACAAAAAACATTTTTAAAATATATTTTCGTTTACTTGAACAAAAATATTGACCTGAATTAATGATTAACTCCAACATAAAGAAACAATATTTCACACGTTTGGTAAACAACTTTTCAAGAAAATTTGAAACATTTTAATTACTTCTAGACTGAAAAAAATGGAATGAGCATAAAAGATGATTTATGTTAAATATTATTACATTAACACTTTGTTATTTATAAAATTATCGACTGTCAGTATTAAAATTTTGTATAAATGAAAGATAGATTATGCAGCCTAAAATATTTCACATATATTTGGCCTTACATTAATAAGCAAAAACTGGACTAACAAAGATTGAAAGAATTTAGGATTGCCACATTTTAAGTCTTTTACTGATTCAGTACTATGAAAACAACAAATATAAAAGCAGGTCAAAAACATTAAAATGTTTACTTTTTATAAGAGACTGCAGTATTTTTTTTCAATTAAAGTTCAATTAAAATCCATAAATGTGTAAACCATCATCACAAACAGGTCACTTAAACAGTAACGAAAGAAATGTCATTAAAAAAAAGTTTCAATCTTTGATTTAAAAAGGTTAAAATAGATGATGAATAGGATAAGGATAAAATATCCCCATTTTTTCTATGACAACAAGCAACTTCATCATGTTAGATGTGTCTTCCCATGACAAATTACAAATTATTCATCATTTAGTAATATTATTAAAGGGTATCTACTAAGTTTTTGAGAGTCAATTATGTGACTTTTTCTTGACATTCAGAGGATTTCCATAAAAAATATCCTGACAACTTTATGAAGCCTTTCTAATTTTTTTAAAAGACTTCACTAAAAATATATAGTTTTTAAATTTGAAAATATATAGCTATCAAATTTCAGCTTAAGACTATAAAAACTAATCATGAAACTAAACAATTGAATATACATAATTTCACAAAAGAATTTCAACACTAATGAATACTATACTTGAATGTCAAAACTAATTCTGATAACATGGAAACACAAAACATACGAACATAACAAAAAATATCAAAACATTTTCAATAATATGTTTCTTAAGTACTCATGATACTATTTAAAAAAAAAACAACTCCAAAAGAAAATTACTTTAACAGGTGAAGTACATCCAGAAGGCAGTTTGATTTCTTCCTCAGAGACATTATCTTCAGGTGAACTAGCCAGTTCTAAATAAGAGGTGGAAAAATTCACACTTTGAAACATTACAGGTACAAAATTTCAAAATATGTCTGCCAGAAACAACAATTTTTCTATAAAAAAATAAGTTCACAAAAATATGCTATTCAAGAAATATGTAAAATTGTGCATATAGAAATACTTGTTTTTTTTTTCCCTTCATTACATTGCAAGCAAAATGCATAAAAATCAGAATATTAAAGAAAAGTGTATAAATGATCAGAATACACTTTTTAAAGAAAAATAATACACAACATTAAATAAATAAAATAAATCTTTAAAAAATCCACCACAGAAAAACAGGAAAGCATAAATAGAAGATAAAATGAAGGACAGTTATGGAGAACATAGCATTCAAAAAATAGTATTTTGAAAATCATATATTGATAATTTTGGGTTAAAAATTTATTAAGAATACAAACACTACACAGATATATGCATATATACACAATATAATATTTGATACAATATTTGTAACACTAATCCTCCTGAACCTTGACTGCTTCATTAATTCTGTTCAAAACATGAAAATAACTATAAATTTCAGCAGTGATAAAAGGAGATTTCTTCCCCCCCCCCCAAAAAAAAATAATAATTTTATTACAAAAAGATCATTCTGATTCAATATACCTCCAGGAATCAAAAAGGAGAGAAAAATTATTTTTTCCCTTGTTAAAGTTATAAATATGACTACTGTTGAACTACAGCATTTCCACAAAGAAGACATTTTGATGGGATATTACTGTATGAATAAATGAAATGTTTTGCACCTTAAGTCCAAAATATATTTACAAAAGTAGAGCATATTCAGCTAATCATTTGAAATATTTATCTCTGACAGCAGACAGACTCTGATGTGAAACTCATTGCCCCAAAATAGGGCTATTCAAGAAAGAAGGATCAAAAAGTTATAAGCTGAAAGATTACAACAATCTCTTATAATTGACTGAAAACCCTTACAATTTAGAAGTGTCTTACTGAGTTCTTTGGAAATAAGGGAATTTCTTCCATAAATGCTTGTTGTCATACTACAATGTCACACGCTACAATTACATGCTTGTTGTACTACTAAATATGTCACAATAAAATTTTCTTTTTGAACTCATGTAAGTAGTTTATCAACTTGAAAATAAAGTGATCCTCAATCATGCTCAGAACAAAAGTCATATTTTGCATAAACTGTGGTAATTAAAGATATGAGATAAGAAAAAAACTTCAATGCAATTTTATATATCATGTTTAATTCCAGACTAAAAATCCATAATTATGGAAAATCTAGAATAGTTGGCAGCTGCCAAGTTGATTATGGTAAATGTTCCAGTCTGATCGTCTCCTGAACTTCAAGACTTTTCCTTCTTCGATTATATTAACTTTTTTTATTTTTAGTCATAAACTGTTCCCAAGGTAATTCTACTGACATCTAGTGTAGTGAATTGTAGCGCAGGATTTCTAGATCACTTCCTGTGTAGCGTGCATGCGCAATGATTTTCACCACATCGGGTTCCCGCTTTAAGTAAATTTTTGTCACTCCGAAAAGGTGCTTCTTACTGTAAAGAGCTAAATTCTATATTCAATAAATGTCATTTTAATATTAATTCTGTTGACTTTCGTTATGTCTTTGAAACTTTTAGCCTAAACCACATGTTGACTACTTCCAGTAATAAGACTCAAATTATGAGGTTTTATATTTATACAAATAAAGAATGGTTAACATCAAAAAAGAACATTTTCACAGGGTTAGCAAATTTATTAGAATATTCATAAATATAATGCTATCAAGCACATATATACATCGAAATAAAATGAATTATTAAACATTCTGTTATAGCAAAACAACAAAGGATTTTCAGTTATTTGAATTATTAACTTACCAGCATTATTAGCATGTAACAGTAATTGTGAAGCTCTTTGAACATAATCTGAAAAATGAGAAAATTGAAAATAAATAACTATGCACAGTAATCCATTTATAGTATTTATATAAAATACATATAGATAGCAAATATATACCATTTGGCAGAATTCTAATTTCACATATTTCAGGCTGAAATAAAACCTTGACCTGAGAATTAGTCTGGCATCCATAGCTCTGTTTTGCATTTTGCTCTGGAACATTTCTTGTCAATACATTATTATCTATAAACAAAATAAAATTAATCTATTAACCACAACACTTATAAGAATGCAATTTGGAGCTACTAATTAATTAATTTTCTATTTTCAACTTAATCAAACACATCTCACATACTTTAGAAATTTAGCATATTGCTATCCATAAAATTACTAGAAAAATTAATTTCTAAAACCAATGAATTTGACATTTAAATGTTATCAAAAATTTTAATTTTCAACAAAATCAATAAAAATATACTAAAAATAAATAATTAATAAACAGTTTTATTTTATGTTATTAATAATTCTAAAAATCTGAAGTCACTATTTGTATGATTTGCAATATCTTCATTTTCTTAAATAAGTGTTCTGTTCATTAACACGACTGTGTAACTTTATAATTTTATCTATACTCTAAATATTATCTATTCTCTATAAGAGTTTAATGTGAATATATTTGTATCAGAGATCAGGCAGATCTATGATGATATAACTTGTATTAAATGTGTCTCTAAATCGTAGTGGCAACTTGTGTCTAGTTCATCCACGCCCTCTAGGAATATATATTTTTTAAATAATCCTTTTGCCATTTTAAAATTTTGGAATGCACAAATGTTTTGCCCCAGGGTTTATACTCATTTAAAAAATATAAATGAATAAAAAATAAGGAGTTCCTTAAGAACTTTCTAATGACCTGAGGTAACATTTTTAAGATCCTCAGAAATGATTTTAAATGTTTTATTTCTAAAGTTAAAGTTTTTCTTTAAGTTTACACACTAAAGAGTATTTGAGTGTTAGAACAACCTTATAATAATTTCTCAAAAAACATTTAACTTTCATATTAATATTTCAAAAATAATTTTTTAAGTTTGCAATATGTTTGATTCTGGTATGTAACCTGATAAATTTACACCGGTAAGCAGTGACTTTATGACAAATTTGGAAAATATATCATTACGTTTCATCTTTCAGGAATTAATGAATTTTGAAGGAGCAGAAAATTAACTCTTCTATATTTTGGTATTATTTATTTTAGCTTTTTTAGTTACTTTATTAATGCATTTTAAAAATTACCTCACAATTTAGGCATTCAAATCATTAAAAATATTTAATTTTTGCTCAAAACATTTTGATATGCTTTTAACAGTTTCCAGGAACATCATATCAATGGACAAGATAAACAGATTGTGCAAATATTATTTCAATTATATTTTTGAAGTTTTTTCCTATTGTTTGCAGTTTTTGAATCACTTTCCATTCTTTGCTTACATTTTTGAAAAGATAATTATAATTTGTTTCTCTTGGAGGGGGTTCTGCATGACATTCTTAAAGTCGTGCACTGCTATTATGCCCCTTAAAATTTTCGAATTTGTTTTGCAGGCTTTTCCAAAATATCTCATAAAACCAATTCACTCCCTGCCCCTTGATTTTTCCTTTATTTTAAACGAATATATTTTTAATATGTTATATCTATCAAAATTTTAAAATTGCATATACCAATTAATGTTTTTCAATTATTTTTCAAACTTTTTGTGAACAACCACGACTTTTTCCTTAAAAATATTTCATTAAATTTCCCAATGCACCCATGAACAGAAAAGCCCTTTATTTTTGGATCAACAATTTAAAATTGTATGAAAGCAAGAAATCATTTAACCAATGCTGACACAGTGAAAATTACTATTACTGCCTTTCATACATGTGATATAAAGAAAGTATGTCAAAAAATTGACAGAAAAAACTTTTTCAAAACATTTTTGTTTACAGATATTCTATTAATAAAAATTTTTTAAGTCCACTAAAAACTTTTTGGGGCGAATATAGCAGTTTTGATGTAAATATTAAACCATTCAGTTAAGTGTTAATTTGAAATAGCACAGTTTGATTCAAGTAACATTATCCTGCCCTTTTTATAGACATGATAAACTTTTGGTGCATTTAGGTTAGTAGTCAACTCTCAACTTAGTTTAGATTGAACACTATACATGTTTTATATTTACTTTTGATACAAGAAATGAAAGATTTAAAGGCTAGTTAATATGCATTATAAGCAAAAGTAACCTAAAACTACATATTAGGAATTAAAAACTACACATTTTACAAATTGGTAATATTATAAAATACCTTGAGGCATCGCTTCATTCCACATAACAGGGACTTGTGTCCGCGAGAAAGTCTTTAATGCACTTTGAGCTTTTTGTAATTTTGGCACAAATGTTTTCATAGCCGTGTTCCGTATATTCTTCAAAATTTCTCTAGAGTCTAATACAGATTTTTTTGCAGCAGTAAAAGGCTTTTTGAAAGTCTTCAAAGCTACAGTACGACTTTTAGGCATAAAAATATCATTCATATCTTCACTCATGTCAAAATGGTTTATTTTTGAACGTTTCATATCCTGGGCTTGCTCATCTTCTACAACTCTCTTTAACCCATTTTTTATTTGCACATATTCTGGATTACTTTCATCACATGTTTGTGATATATCTATACCATTAAAATCTAATGAACCATTACTAACCCTTGACCCTAAAAGGCTTTTTTTAGCTGATCTACCCAAAATATTTTGGGGAAAAGATTTTCTTGATTTTTGAAGTGGTTTATAACTAATTAGTTTACTTTTAACTAATTGATCTAATTTTGATACACTTTCTTGCGAATTATAACTCTGGACATTTGTAGAAGACATATGATTAGATTCAGAGTGATAAATAGCTCCATTTACATGAGATGTAGTATCTTTATAAATATTTGATTTATCTGAAACATTATTTAACGTTTGGGAAAGCTGAATTAAATCTTTTACTGGTTCACTTTTGACCGATAAACCATGGGGAACACTTTTTTTGGCTTTTGAAGACTGATTAATAAAAGAATTAGATTCAGAAATATTTAAATTAATAGAAATTTCATTAGAATTAAGTTTTCCACTATCACAATATTGATTTTGGATGGTAGTATCAACTGGCTTTTCTGCATAATCTGGCAAAGTTTCTTGATTATGTAGAAGGTTAACTGATGACTGTTTTAAAGAGAAAGTCTGACCATTATCTAAGCTATTTTGAGAAGTTTTTACACTTGACTTAACATTTATATTACCATCACTTTCTTGCTTAATTAAAATATTTTCTATAGAATTTGTAGGTAACTGATTTTTTGATTCTTCATGATTAGTTTCTACTCCTAACCTCTCCTGACTAACATCTGCATTATTTTGCGATGTTAACATGTTTTCTTCAAGAGTATTTGGTAACTCAGGTCCACGATGTTGCCCATTGGCAGGGTCTTGGGTTATCAACACAGTTTCAACATCTTGAGTAATTAATAAATTATGTACTTGATTTGGTTCATTGTCAACCAAAGTATTGTCAATGATCATACACTGGCTAGTTTGAGAATTTTCTACATTTTCTGATGTTACATTTTCATTACTTATTACTGCTGACAGACCATCAGCCTTATCATCTTGTAATAAAAACACTGTTTCTATATTACCTGTTTCATCTTGTACCAACAAAACACGCTGCCAAAATTCAGCATTATTTCCTGTAGACAAATCTGAGAGATTGATAGTACCAGTCTCATCTGCTGTAAGACTGATACCAGATTCAGATTCAACAGCTTGTAAATAAATTTCTGATTCATTGTTCATGCACAATGTTATAGAATTATTTTCTGTGTCTACTTCAGTTTCATTAACCTGGCTGCTTTCTACAACTGAAATTGCATTTGCAGACAAATCTGCAGCAGCTTCATTGAATATTTGATTTAAACTGTTACATATTTCAGCAGATGAAAGGTTTCTATCATGTAATGAAGATTGCTCAATCAAATCAAGAGCACTTGTCACATCCTTGTTTCCATCATTAATATCACCCAGTATATTAGTGACTTCTTTCATTTCATCACTTATATTATGGAGCACAGTAGTCACATCCTTGTTCTCACTGCTTATATCACAAAGCACATTAGTCACATCTTTGTTTTCAATACTAGTGTTACAAATAGTACTAATTGTAACCTTATTTTCTTCATTGGGATAACAATGTGCACCTGTTTCCTCCCTGTTGTCATTATCAATATTACATAGAGTTCTAATTACATCCTTACTACCATCCTTAAGTTCATTACACAATGCATTATCATCATCATTTGATATAGTCTCACCTTTATGATTTTCATTAAAATTTGATTCAGTTGTCTTTTTACATTTTAAAGAAAAGAGTGGTGGATTTATAGATGATAAGGCATAGCCACTTATATTATCATTAAATGAATTAGTAGAATTGGATGCTGCCAATTCATTCAAGAAGTTTCGAGTTCCTTCAGAGAGAGAATCAAGGTGCATTTTTGGTAACTGAGGTTCAGAAAAATTAATTGAACTAGAACTAGTAGAGTTTTTAAGAGACAGCATTTCATTATTATCTAAATGTAATAAATTATAATTATCTCTGACAGATGAATCTGTTTGTAAACTGTTCTGCGAATCAAATGCATTTGTGTCATGTATAATTGATATATTTTTAACATTTTTTGATAATTTAATATCAGAATTTAATTCTTTTATATCACTCTTACATTGCATTTTACTTTTCTGTGTTGGTTCTTTATTTGTAGAAAAAAGCTTTTTCTGGCCCTCTGGACACATACAATTAATTAAACTTTTGAAATTTATTCTCTGTGAACATGAAATGCATGTTGTCTCACGCTCTGGTATGTAAGAGCTACCTGCTAAATTTAGATTATCAGAATGCTTACTACCATATGTTGATTCATTTATTATATAATTACTTATATAATCTTTGTTTCTTGGTGAACTGTTGTTAATACACAAATATTTAGAATTTTTACTGTCAGAGTTACAAACTGATTTGAATCTCTCACAAACAAACGGAGTACAAGGAAATCCTTGCCCACACTTTGAACATTTTATTGGTATGCTTTCACATTCACAAGAATAGGATTTATGTTTTGTTAGAAAATCATGCTCTGAACTATAGCCAATGAATGAGTTTTCATTATATATTGACTCAAAATTATTTCTAGATAAATTTTCACATGCCGAAGCATCTTCAACAGATTCTAATACAAATGAGTATTCCTCAGATGGGAAATTTTGAATATCATCATAAACACCAGGATTTTGAATGCATGAAGATGGTGATCTTGTAAGACTGAAATTGTTACAGTTAACTTTAGTTATTTTATCACAGACTTTTTTATCTTCAGAGGTATAAGATGGCGTTATATAGCTTGCAACTGACTTTAAATAATTATTATGAGATAATGAATGTGAATTCAATGAGAGCCTGAACACTTCAATATTGTTCCACAAAAAATGTTTTGATTCAGTAGCTCCAGAAAGACAAAACGTTGAATAATCAGAAGCTGGTCCTAGAGGAAAAACAAAATATCAACAAACAGAAAAGACAAATTTTATAATTAAGGCATATATAACACTAAATATACAAATATTTAAATACTTACATCTTAATTTGAAAACAGATTTTATCTAAAATTTTATTTTGGATTTTTTTTTTTTCAGTTTTAAAAATCTTTATTTTCCTGGCATATAAAAAGCAAGAAAAGTTTTGCATTTATATATCAAGAATTTTGATTGAAAGAACAACAATATAATTTAAATCAAATATACCAGGAAAGCAAATTACAAGATTAAAATCTCAACATCTATTCAATTTGATAATAGCAAAATAAAAGCCATAAAAAAAAAATACTAGAGACATTATTATGTATTCACAGATGCTTTACTAGACTGTATAGTAACATTTTTACACACACACAAAAAAAAATTTTCAAACAAAGACAACTAAATTTTAAACAATTTTTAAAAAAACAGAACAGAGAATATACAAAGGTCAAAAAAATCATTCATGTAAAATATACTGTTTATAAGTGATAAGTATTTATATATCATAAAGAAAAATAATTAAACTCCATTAAATTTCAATTAAAATACTTTGATTATATCATATTTTTGATATTCTTAAAATAGCTTTCTTCATTAAAGAAGATTTCCCTCATAAGTATTGACATGTATGTGAAGAAGAAAAAAAAAATGCATTTTGCTGCTGAGAGCTACATTTTCAAAGCTATGGTAGAAAATCTATGGAAGATTTCTCTTACAAATTACTATAGTTGCCCTTCAGATCAAAAATGTAAACACACTTCTGAGAACTGCACCTTATTTCAAGTCATGGTAGAAAAAAACATTGTATTCATCTCATTACATCTGCTTTCAAAGCATGGTGTCTTCTAAAGTAAATGTTCTTAGACTTATGTCATACCTTTCAGTAATCATAGAAGTCACAGAAAAACTTGATATACACTTTTCATCAGGTTTGCTTTAAAGTAGGGTTCTGTAAGTACAGTACTTAAAAAATGCTTGTAGATTTCATCAGCTGTACTATAATTACAAAACAAAGTTCATCAATTCCTTTGAAAAATTGTTTCTGCAAGCTGATGATGAACGTCATCTGATGTTCAGTGCCATTAATAACTTGAAAAGTTATAAGACAAGAGAAAGGCAGTATAAGTCAAAGAAACTGATTTCTACACTTATTCTATTATAATGATGTCAGCATAAATCACTTCCAGCAGAGTAATAAAAACTACTAGCTTTAGTTTCAACATGGGTGGAATAATAAGAATTATGCCTCAAAAATAATTCACATCCAAAGATCCTCAGTCATTAATAAGAAAATCAATTATTATCAAAATTATGATAATTTAACTGATAGCTATTACAGGTATCTAAAACATATCAATAAAGTTACATACAAAAAGGTATAAATAAAATAAGTTATTATCTGATAGCAAGAACAACAAATAAGTTCCCAAATAATTTTATTATAATTATACCACTGTTAAGATGCAACTGAAGGATGGCATATTTTTAGCTGAACATCACTTGGTCTAACATCAATTTCACTCTTCAAATTCTCCTTAGTTCACAAATCTTTTATAGGATACGTTTAAGTAGTAGCATAAAATCAATTTATGCTCTTTCAGGATTTCTCATGTGCACATATGGCTTCTTCTAGGGAATGATACCAGATAAACTACAGGAAGTTTATCAAGATATAGTGGGTTAAATTTCTAATTTATATAAAGATAATTTTTTCTGTAAAACTGATGTTAAATTGAAAGTCTTATATTTGTAACATTCAATGACAGTTTTTTAATTCTAGAAATGGATGCCACTTTTCATACAAAGAATATAAAAAAATAAGTGTCACTATAAATCTTCTTTCATGATAACTTCACATAGTTCATTCAATGTGACTTAGAAAGATATTCACAAACATATCCCTCCAAAAATTAGAGATTCAAGGTCCAATTACATTACTGGCCAAGTTATTTTGGGCTGAAGGATAAAATGGAGACCAAGCAAATATTTAAACCATATGAAAACACCAGTCTCTTTTTAATCAGGGTAAAATATGAGGTTATTCAAAATGATCATTACACAGCTTAGAGTTCAGAGGCTAACTTGTTTGTCGAGACGCAGAAAATTTAAGTTTCAATTCCTAACCAAGTTATTTGCATTGAAAGATCAAATGTAAGTGATAGCAAAGATTGAGTTGTTATAATTCATTGAGAAATCAGATGTGGAAGGAAATATAGACTGAACAAAACAATATACAGTAGTAAAGGAAACACAAAAAATCACCCATAGAGGATTGCACAACTACTTCATCACAAGCCCCATTTTAGTGATTTATTGTGCTTTGATGTCTGTGCCTTTACTTACTTTACTTGACAGATATTTTGTCATCTTCCTGCTTTATTTGATGGCATAAAACACAAGCTGTTACTATCAGAACTTAAAATCTTCAAAATTTAAGCAAAATTGAGATGATATTAGTTGAGAGCATACACACTGTATCCTCTATCTAAAAATTATGTTCTTTCTTTCCATTCTTCCCGAATTAGAATTTGACCTACCTTTGTGGTAGGACGCAGTTCTTCAATCAGTAAGCTATTCTGAACCATAAGACTGTAGAACAATTGTACCAGATGAAGAAAGATGCACAAGGTTCAGCAAAACTTCTTATATGCTAAGGTAAGCAATTTATGAATAAATTACTATATGATATTTTAATTCATTTCAAACTTAACACTAGAACACATAGCTGTGCCCTTTAAACACTATTGGCTTATGAACTACACTATAAATTCTGCAACTTATTAAGCAGCTAGTCAAACTTTTATGACTTTTATTCAACTTATGGAAATATATAAACAAAATATTAAATACCTTCCTAACCAACTATGCCCAAATGTGTCAATTTGAATCAAATAAATAATATTGCAGCTAAACCACTTTTTTAATGAGACCCTGACAATATTTTGCTTCTACAGCATAAAAACTTGAAATTTACTGTTTCTATCATGTGCCAAATAAAACATAACCCATTTTAAATATTAGGATACCTAGTATAGAAGTTTGTTTTAGTTGAATTAGTTTGCATGTGTTTTCTAATTTTTAATACATGGTTCCTTAACCTGTGGTCCATGAAATCCTTGGGGGTCCACTAATCAATCTCAGGGGGTCCATCAACTTGGAGGAGAATGCTAGTCTAGGAACTTGCTCATTTGGCAAAACACAAATTTCAAGTATTTTTATTTGGAACTAAAAAGGATGCATGTGTTCAATTTGAAAATTTTAAAAAACCCAAGTGGTAGTCTTAAAATTCAATCAGATGTAGTACTCATTCAGTAAAGTGTAGCTGTGACAATTCTCTCTCTACAGATTTGGTCTTGACTTTTTCTGTAAATAAATGATAAAGCAATTGATGAGCTAGAATTTCTCATATATTGTATATACTACCATTTTGTGTTCATCAATATCTGTTATAGGTGAGTCATACGCCTTTTTAGTGAAATTTTACAAAACTGATTAATTTAAATTTTGAATCTGCACACTCCATGATTATCAGATGGAGGGGTCCATGCTTTCACCTGAGTATCAAAGGGTCCACGACACTAAAAAGGTTAAGAACCAAAGCTCTAATATCTCATTATGAGAATTTTTTTATCTTGTGTATTTTAAATTCTTAGCATAAATTATGAAATCCATGTATAAAACCATAAAAAGTAGCAGTGATTAAAATATTGATTAAGAAAGCAAAGATCTGATCAAAAATAAATCACTACTAGATAAAATAAGTTTTATTTATCCTGATTTCTCAAACTTTGTTACAGGTAAAAATTTTGAAATTTATGATTTCCTGACTGCGATATCACTTGTTGTGGCTCTGGGTGATACTTAGCAGACAGAGTATACTAAAGAAAGTACCTACTAGTAAATACCTAAAGTAAAATGTACTCAGCCAAAGTTGTAACACAGATAAAATTATAATGAATACATCTTAAATTAATTGAGTTTCAACATGAATTCTTTTTTCCTTAGATATATATTTAAAGTACTATTTTTTTTTATTACATGAAATACATATTCTTGTACTGACAAAGAAGACCTATGACTTTTTCAGTACCAAACACTTTTTTTGTACATATTAAATTACACTAAATTCTATATTTTTGTAGCATAAAATATTGGTTTATCAGAAGCTGAGTATTTCTTGATGCAACAAAAACTACATAACAGATAACAAGTAATTTTATTCTGAACTCTTCAGTATAACGTGATCTACATCCTTATGCCAAAATGACACCAGTGGGCATTGTAGGGGAAAAAAACTTTTTCTGATATTCTAGTGTTAATGTATTTGAAATGAAGGAAAAAACATAAATCAAGAAATATCATGAATATAGAGATACATATAAAATTCAGAACCTATAAATGAGAAAATATGCTTAAAACATTATGGTGAAAATAAAGCAAAATGTTTCAAATCCTATATATAAATAAACAGTTTCCATAAAATAAAATCATTTAGAGCATTTGAGTGAAAATAAAATCTGCAAACATCAGAAATGTCAAATTTAAAAGACAAAAGAATAAAAAAATATATCCAAATTACCACCAGATTAGAGCAAATAGTAACATGTGATTTGAAGGTATTTTCCTTTGCTTACCTGCCTATAACATAAACTAATTTTTCTCGATTTATTAATAGGTTAAGAGCTAGTGATATCTTCTTGAAATGAGTCACTGTTCATCTAAGCACATTACTGCTAAATTGGACTTTTTTTCCACACATTCTCTTATCACATTTTATTAAGATATGCAGTAGCAGCAATTTTCAATCAGCACCTGCACAGTGAAATGGCTAGAAATCATTTTTTGGATATGACTGCAGTTTTGTTCTAACTAAACAAAAGCAAAAACAAACAACAAAATAAAACCTGAAAGCCTCTCCTACACTGCTATAAATCTATGTTTTTTAGGTATTAGTCATCTTTGATTTGAGTTTTAACTAGTGACCAGCTAAAAAGGCTTAAACAAAATAAACCATTTTTTTAATAGAAAGATCCAACAATGCTCCCTATAATGAGCTGCACTGTCAAACTACCCGAAAAAAAGCCTTGGGGTATCACAAAAGTTGTAATTTCATTTAAATACTGGATGGCAGTGATTTCTAATTTTGTGATTAGAGAATCTATAATAAGCAATATTAAACATGCTAAAACAATGAAATGTAATTATACTACATTTAACAATAATATATACTTTTCATTTAATCTTCAAGATTAAGAACATTGCTCAACAGTGCATTTTCAAAAGAAAAATTTCAACACAATATACCAAAAAAAAAAAAAAATAGATATGGTATCATGATTTTAAAGAGTACACTTATAATATTTACTTAAAAGGAGGGAAAAAAGTGTCTGTGGAAAACCTTCAACATGGAAATACTTACATTCATAAGACATTACTCAAAAAATACAGAAAATTAGACATACAGAAAATAACACCCTTGATAGTTAAAAATGCTCAACACCAATTACAATTGCTTAAACTCAGTGCTAATAATCATGTTATTATGAGCAGACTATATGATCATCTCATAATATAAAAATAAATATAGGCCCTAGTGCTATGATGTTAAACTATAAACACATGTACAAATAAAAAATTCTATAAGTAATAAATATTAAAGCAATCAAATAAGTATTTTTATGGCATTTAATTTGTAATTAAGTAGTTTATTTTATATCCAGTTTAAGATTTGCAGTAGAAAACCTCGAAAAATGATTTGCAATATTGAATAGCAGCCAATGAAGCAAAAGTGTTATTCTCTACACTAGTTTAGAAACATTCACTAGTACAGAAAAATATAATTTTAACCTTTCCAGGACAGAGTAAGGACAACAAAGCACTTTCCCAGGCATGAGGTTTTCAGATATATCTACTTCAAAAGGCCCAAGCACATTTCAAAGTTAGCCATAATTCAGCAATAAAAGAAAGAAAAATAATATTTTTAAAAAAAATGTCATATCACATACACTGAAAACTGGGCTTTTGTTTACGATAGTCAGATAAGTATATTTATATCTAAATGAAATAGAATTTTAATGAAAACATAATGAGGAAATAAAAGACCTATTAATTAAGCAAAGCTAAAATATAAAACTGACGTATAAAATCTTAAGCATTAAAACATCGCTAAATGTGTGTGTGTATATACATATATATATATAAAGTAAGATTTTTATGTAATGAAAAATTTTTGTTATAAAGCTGAGTGTATACTATTTCTGAAACTTGATCCTTTGCCCAAACCTACATTTCATACTTTCAAATCAAAAAAGTTAGTGTTAGTTACTTTACCAGTGAGGAAACATTTTTACATACTGCATTTCCTGCATGAATTTTTTTCCTGATGCTGTTTCTTCATAACCAACTAAAAGCTCCATGATGAAGAGAAGAGATATTTAGTTTTTTTTTTCACAAGAACTTGCTAATTCTACTCCCCTTAGAAAGTACCTAGAATCATTACACTCATTCTTTGTCTCTTTGTTAAAGAAAATAGCGAAAACAGTGAAAGCCACAAACCTTCTCCCTCTAAATCACATCTGCACTAAAAAAAGGCAGATCATGTTTGCTTGTATATACCAACTTATTTAATGACATTAACTGTAAAACAGTGAAAACTAAAACCAGCTTATGAAGGTCAGTATTAAGAGCGAACTATAACATAAAAATTTGTCAACTTATAACACCATCTTGCATGCAATGAAAATTCAAATAGAATGTTCTAGGATAGTATCAAATACAGTGGCTCCCAAAAGTGTTCGTACACTTACGATTTTCAATGAAATAGGGGTCTATCCATTAATTAAAATGAATATTTCAGAATGGGTATTTAATAATAAGATCTATAATCTATTCTTAACAAAACTACATGAAATATTTTGAAAACATATTAAAACTTTATTTTTAAGAAACCAGTAATCAAAAATTAACAAAAACTTTATCTCACAAAAGTCATTGTACACTGAAATATTTTTGGATAAATTCATAATTAAAATTATCGTCTGGAACTTTATTTTATTTTTGAATTGTGGTGGCATTTAAAATATCGTTTGGCTTTAATTTTTGCTTGCCTACTCTGTAATATTCTATTTAATATTTAAAAATGGCTCGTAGTCGTAAAGAAACAACAAACGGCATTCGAAAATTGATTATTTTTCATCATAGTAGTTGTAAATCAGTTCGGAATATTGCTAAATTACTTAATTTATCCCATTCTACTGTGTGATAAAACACTTTAAAGAAGAAAAT
Organism: Dolomedes plantarius; assembly: GCA_907164885.2. Classification (NCBI taxonomy): domain Eukaryota; kingdom Metazoa; phylum Arthropoda; class Arachnida; order Araneae; family Dolomedidae; genus Dolomedes; species Dolomedes plantarius. Next base: position 48,723,678 of record OU015500.1, on the reverse strand, counting down.
CTGATCAAAAACAAGGTAAGAAAAGGTCGTCCGGCAAAGTTAACAAAACGTGATCAGAGAGATTTATAATTAGAAAATGTGTAAAAAATCCACGTTTAAGTGCTGTAAAAGTTTCTGCAGAATTTAATTAAACATTTTCTACTTCAATTTCACCTGAAACTGTTTGACGAGTTCTCAGAGCAGCTGGATTACATAGGCATTCTGCCCGTAGATAATTTTTTGCGAGTGATTAAAACAGAAAGCTTAGGCTTTCCTTCGTACTATCAATGCTAAATAAGCCCCAAACGTATTGGAATAATGTCTTATTTGCCGATGAAAGCAAGTTTAACATTTTTGGTTCTGATGGGTGTATAATTGTATGGAGAAAAAAAAAATGAGGAACTTAATCTCAAGAACGGCGGTAGAGATGTCCTTGTGTGGGGGTGCAAGTCAGCATCAGGACTAGGTAATTTGGTATTTATTGATGACATAATGAATCATGCTATTTATATAAATATTTTAAGAGACAATTTAAAATTATCAGCTCAAAATTTGGGTATTGGAAACAACTTTGTTTTTTATCAAGATACCGATCCTAAGCACATGGCTCTCAACGTTCGCCTCTGGTATCTCTATAATTGCCCACAAGTTTTGAAAACACCACCTCAGTCACCAGATTTAAACCCAATAGATCATATTTGGAGAGAACTGGAGGTTCGAGTACGAAAACACGACATTCATACTAAAAGCAAACTAAAAACAATTATGATGGCAGAATGGATGAACATTGATGCAGGAATTACAAAAGAACTAGTGCAAACTATTCCCAAACGTTTAAAAGCTGTTGTGGATGCTAAAGGATATCCTACTAAATATTAACTTAATGAAAAATCAGAATATTTACTAATATGTAGAGATTTTTTACAGGTGTACGATGACTTTTGTGAGGTAAAATTTTTGTTACTTTTAGATTATTGGTGTCTTAAAATAAAGTTTTACTATGTTTTTAAAATATTTCATGTAGTTTTGTTAAGAATAGATTATAGATCTTCTTATTAAATACCCATTCTGAAATATTCATTTTAATTAATGGATAGACCCCTATTTCATTGAAAATCGTAAGTGTACGAACACTTTTGGGAGACACTGTATGATTTCTTGGGCTATGTACAAGGAATGGTATGGTTGCATATGTTCCCTCTTGGACCCAGAGGAAGGAATTTTAATTCAATTTGTGACACTGATCCTGAGAAGGGGTTAATTTATATTATATAGTGCAGAAAGTAAGTGAAATTTACAGCAGCATCAATGAGAGAGAAAGTTAAGATAAAATAAAAAAACAGGCCGAAGTAGACAGAGGAAGAAACAGAAAGATTACCCGAGTTAGCATAAAAGATATTCAGCAAAAGAAGCATTTATCTCAAGAGTAATATGGAGGGTTTATGCCACAAAAAAAATAAGAAAAAACAATACTGATACTAAATCACTACACTTTGATTTAAAACAAAACTAAAGGACATAAATGCTTATTAAGCAGGGCACATATGAAGAAATACTACTATCATTAAAAGAATGAAAATTCTCTATATAAAAATATGCATTCAATTTCAGTATCTTACAAACATAAGGAATTCAACTACTTATGAACGGAACATTACTGAAATGAGTTTAAATTTTATAATAACCCTCTAGATTAAAAAAATTAAGGATATTCCTCCAAAATACAACATATGTCTGAAGGTCACCCAAAGAGAGGTGTAAACATAAAAAGGTTGGGAATCACTGATTTATATAGTTGCCATCACTTATCTCATTTCATGTAAAACACTAAAAAAGCTTTACAGTAATTTACACTGTCACAAGATTTTTCTAAAAAAATAAGTTATGAATAGATAAAAACTTTCAAATCACATATCTTACAAATCTATACAAATAGATTACAGCACTATAGATCTTGTATTTTCAGAGAGAGCCTAAAAAACTGATATTTTAATTCAGCATGCTGATATAATAGTTGTGAACGTTAAGTTAAAATTCAGTTTTGAAAAGAATTGACACGTCATTTGAATTAAAAGAGTTATGTATGTAAAACAATGATATTTATAAGTATATTGCTCACTATCTGTATAATATTGAATTTGCCAGAAGAAAATCATCTTCAAACTTAAGTGTAGAGGAAAAAATGAATTTTAAAAAGTATATAAATATGTAATAAGTTCTAAAAAAAGAATTCAAAATATGATACATACACACACACATTGTTTTCAATTATGACATCCTTGCACAAACTATGAGTAGGAGAGAAGGTAAAATAATATGTTCCAAATAGAACATGCTAAATATGTCCAATGACACAAAAGGGAGAAAAGGTTAATTTTCCGAAACCTAGCATGAGAGTACAACAAAAAGTAATTATCTTAAGCTTTGGGTCAGTATCAACTACCAATACTCGGTTTCAAAGGGAAAACATGTCATAGTTACTCCTCATTCTTTATACATCATTTCTAGTGTGTTATTGCTTAAATTCAAAAGACAGATTTTGTTGGAGATGACACAGAGAAAATATATCAGCAATAGAGAACTATTTAAAGGAATGTGATTATAAATTTATTAACAGAGAGAATTACACTGTTAAAAACAACAGAAAAAAAGAATACAATGAAAAATATTAAATATTATCTTATAATATCAAAATGTGAGTTAATGATTAAAGTGCCCAATCTAAGTCAGTATGATGTTTCTAGAGTAGAGATGTAAATATTATTTTTGAGCAATTTCATATAGCAATAGAAAATCATAAATAGGAAACCACATAATAAAGTAAAAATAATAAAATATAGTACCTGAAACGTCAGGAGAATTCAAATTCGGACGCAGAGAATCACCCATGTTTAAATATCCATACCCAACAATACACTGTAACAGAAGTATTCCGACATAAATAAACAAACATATGCAATGGAAAATAACTATCAATGAATTACATGTTTATAAGCATCAGAATACGCGAGGTAAAAGCTTAGCAATTTCAAAGAAAGCTATGATGTGAACTCTGGGTTAACTGTAAACATGTCAACAAAAAATTTTCATTTAAATATTTACCAAAATGCCTTCAAGAATCAAAATAATAAAATTCCTGTAACCTACAGATATCAATTATATGACAATGACACCATTAACTATTAAATAAAACAAACTACAGAGTAATACGTTCAATCAAAACACAGGATAAACACACTCATAACGCTTGGTGCCAATCGCCATTTCAAATCCTTCGCCATATTGAAACAAATCGAGTAGATAATAAAGATACCGATAAATCGTTTACATATATAAATAAAATCATCACGATTATAAAAAGCCCTAAACAAATCGTACAGAAATATCTAAAATTTAAATTTTATACACCAATGATATAAATTTAAATAAAATTTAATTCAAAGGAGTGAGTTAGCAAAAACCTAGGCGTTTCATCAGGAAATGCACTACTCAACCCTACTTAATAACAACAACAAAAAAAATATTATAAATGGAAAAGAAGTGACATCAGTCAGGTTGAAATACCTGAGGCTGAAATACCCTGAAGTCAAATTACAAAAAAAGCACTAGTGTAGGGCAGTCGCATTTTACAACAGGCTTCTTGTTTCAAAAACGTGATAACGCAGGTTTTAAATTTTTAAATAAAGGGAAAAAAATATTGAAAATAGAGCTAATATTTATACTCCTTTATATTTAAATTAAGTAGTTTCAACGACATAATATTTCATCTTTTATTTATAAATTCTATGTAAGTAATATCAATACTTGGAGGGTGACTGATGCGAAAACAAATATATCTATATGTTATTTCTTTCAAGTTTTTTTTTTAAATTTGAGACAACCGCTGAACGTAAAAATATGGTCGTTGTATCAAAATAAAGGTTTTACTATGTAGATGTACCAGTCGAAGAGAAAAATGAGATCGAGGAAACTGTTCGGGTATGGTGGAGCTACAAAGTTTCCATGTAAAGTCTATAGGAAAAGAACGCGCAATAATTGTTCGCATTTTCACATCTGCTAGATAGCGTGCTCTCTTCTTTATTAGTATTTACTTTAATTGCTCGCACACTGAACTTTCAAATTAAAAAAACACGCCATTTCTTATGCATTTTTAATTGTCATCGACCTTATCTACATTAGGCACTCAGTTCAGTCTCAGATCTGGTCTGCGTATAGTGTTTTTGAATCACTCTTAATGCAAGTAAATACTTCATTACATACCTGTAGAACGTGGCCTATATACTTTCGAGATCAATGGCCAGCTCCATTACAAATTGTACCCTTGCATCCCCAGAACGCTTCTGGGCTATCTTATGCACAACTTTACATTATCGACACTGCTAAAGTAGCAGAAATGGGAATTGAACAGAACTTAACTTGCGATCCTAAACTTGTGGTACAACTGGGGAGAAGTCCCATATCCTGTACAGAAAAATTTGGCGATTTTTTGGGCGATTCAATATGTTTTTTTTTTTTTTTAATAAACTAATCCCAGATTGTCCAGCAAGGCTAGACAATCTCCATAAAACCAAAAATTTCTAAAAAGTCTAAAATCAGTGGAGATAAGTCCAGAAGGACTTCGTCCTTAGTAAAACTCAAACAAGCCAAAATATGGGCAGGGGAGGCCATGTCGGCAGAGCACCAGTGGCACTCCCGGAAGATCTTCTGTCCCTGCCGAAAAGTGAGTGCTTTAATATGACCGCTCATGAAGCGCGAGAAGGCTGTTTGATATTTTCTGGGCTTGATCTGAAAAGACCCACCCGGACTTCTTCCAAAGTACCATCGGTGGCAAGGAGGAGTTCTCTAAAGATGGTTTTGTTCAATCTCGCGTTCTAACACTTTTCAAACAAAAAAAACCTAATGAGCGGCTCCCTTCGCAAATTTTTTTTGATTAAAAAAATTTAATTTCTAAAATCTCCAACACACCATGAGACTGAGTCACGGCACCATATGTCGTGTTGCATGTCCTAAATTATTTAAATTGGGCGTGATTCGTAGTTTATGTTGGTTAGAACATATTATTTTTAACAAAAAGGTATTTGGGTGCGTTGTGTAATTTTATTTTGTTGAATACAACCCAAAGCCCTAGACATTAATTGGCAAACGAACAAGTTGAGTGATACCAAAACCTTAACTAAAGAAGAAACTCCTCTTTCTCTAAAACTGAAAACCATTAATGACAATTAAAACAGACTTCTAATTAAATTTAAATTAATCTTAGTTTATTTACATTTTATACATTTTTACAAATTATTTTTATCACACTTATCATAGGGCACACTTAGCCATATACAAAAAAAAGAGTTTATCGTTATATTAACATTAAACTCAAAAATACTTAACGAGGAAATAGGGAGCGCACGACACTAACCAAAGCTCAATACTTATTCTAAACCTATCACTTTCCCAAATTCTCCAACTCTAACCATGAACAAACTTATTCAAAAACAAAAGGGACTGAGCTAAACATATAATGTGGACCACTCACTCAATTCAGGTGATACTTGCGGATTGTTGATTCCGTTCACTCGTCTCGCTGGGGTCTGTGGGATAATTCCTTCCAGGGCAGGGGGCAAACACCTCTTGCTTCTCGTGGAGATCAGGCCGTCTAATTAGTACACCACATCAACCTTGCCTCACACGTTTCTTCAGTTGCCTCTATATTTTAGAAACTCTCGTAGCTTACTCCAACACTCGCTCAAACGTAAAAAGTACAGGGAATCTCTGCTTAACTCACCAAACTATATTTTTAAATGCAGAGATGTGGGGAACCTAGAGTTCAACCCAACCCTTGTTCAAAGCAGGAAAGAGGGGAACCTTAGCTCAACCCGACAAGCCAAGTCTCCCTCAAAATTTCGATCTTCTACATATATATCTTTACTCATTTCTTTCTCTCCCGTGATCCCTCCTTCTCATAAAGCATTTCAACCAATCCGAATCCTGCGACCTTTCCATTCGCCTGGTCATCTCAATCCTCATTTAATTGGATGTCCCTCTTAACCACCGTACGCCCACACAGATCAGCATGCAATACCTCCCACGTTGTTTCTCACCCCGCTCCAACCACTATAAATTGTCAAACAAAGTTTATTGTCCCTTAACGTCAAACCCCGGCTCCAAGCCTTGCTTATCTTGTCTCGAATCAAACTTCCCGTGCACACCGCCGTCGTAAAACTCTATTCGTTGACCACATCATAAAACAGGACCGCTTCTCTCTGTATTTATACTGTCTTACTCAGCCGGCGTTTCCAATCTTAACAAATAAATGCAATGGTGAAAGGCTTCGATCAATTTAACTTCTTAATTTTTATGTAATTTGCACATATTCGAAGGTGCATCATTACACAGACCCTTAGAACGAATTTAATTTGATTCCGGCAGATGAAATCACTGTGATTTTCACGACCAGAGACTGATCATCCAAAAAACTACGACTTGAAGGTCCTCTCAAGCCTTTCATTCAAATGCCCAATGAAATGGCATGTAAGGGTGGCGTTGTTAAAACGATATGTGGCATTAACATTGAAACCCTGTCTGAAAACGAACTGAAAGATAGAGCAATTCTTCTCCCGAAGAATTCCCTCTGTTTTGAAATCAACAGGATCGTTGAACTACTGCTTGGCGAGTTTCTACCGTGTAGCCGTTGTAGCCCTAAAACCGTGTAGCCGTAAAAGTTGACCGTAGCGGTCCAAGCCAAGCCAAGCCAAGCCAAACCAAAACAAACCTCGAGAGTTCCATGCGGGCACGACATTTTACACAGACTCGACACAGTTGTGACTGAAGATGGGAATGAAAAGGTGGGTGCAAATGCAAAATAGGATATCCTTTGGCGGTAATTTATAAAAGTCCCCAAGCTTACACGGTTAGAAAGACCAAACCATTTCAATAATAGTATTCTTGCACGCAGGACATTTATACCTTGATGTTATTAATCATTCATTCAAAAACAAGTCAAGAAAGTCTCTGTTAACTTTACTTTCCAAATTATGAAAACATTTTAAATTTAATTTACCAGTCGTATTTAATCAAAACGAAAATCTATCAGAAAGGGAACTGTATAAAACTGAAAAACTTCTAATTTTTGCCTCTTTTGCTTCGTCTAAAATGCAAATGAAGCAAAATTAGTTTTTAAATTAAGCTATAAGGTTGCTAGAATGGAATAAATATAGTTTCGCTACCATCATGAAAGTGTCGGCATATTTTAAAATACGTCAAGGGCTCAGTGGAGTACCGTGGATTTCTGCCACCTGGCGCGAACCTAAATTTGTCGCCCCTATAGTTTCGCAATTAAGCAAAAAAATCTGTGATACTCAGTCACTATTTCAAATGGATTCAAAATAAAACGTCTTTCTTAAATTAAAATTTTATTCTGCGTGTTTTTATCAACGCAATCTCTTTAATACATTCGTCAATGTTAATTTGTACCCCTTGTTCGATTGTCAAAATAGCTAGATTTGTTAATCTCAACGTGGACATTGTAGATCGTAAATAATTTTCAATCATTTTCAATATAGAGAGCCTTTTCTCATAACTGGCATTACTTATGGCAGCTATGAGGAATATTCTCAGCATAGGGCAGTGTCTTGCAGCATGTCACATCTCAACTCTTGCAGATTTTACTTTTTGTTTGGCGAGGAGTGGCAAAACATTGCATAATTTAACATAGCGTTCAATGAGCATTCTTACAGCTTGTTGAATAAAATGCTCTCATATTACGCAAAGTCTTTAGATACGGTATCTAAACAAAGGTATATCACTAAATGAAATATTCAGGTACAGCCCGGAAAGGTTTATTCAGTATGTGACCTGTATTTATTGACAGAGGAAGACAGGAGTTACGATACAAGACGCTGGCCTGAAGTAACTTATACTGATATCTATACATATCTCAACATAATAATAATCATTCTCAACGAAAGAATGATTATATTCTCTTAAACCGTGCGAAATATTGAGAAATACGTGTTAAAATAACTGTTACATACAACTAATATGAGGAATTTTATAAATAAACTTAAATTATTGAACGATCTTGCGAAATATTGAGAAATACGTGTTAAAATACCTGTTACATACAACTAATATGAGGAATTTTATAAATAAACTTAAATTATTTAACGCAAATGAAGGTATCGTCCAAAATCACATGCATACGCATAGGAATGGCTTCTGTTTTCTGCCACCCGATAATCATGTGATCTATAGTAGACGAAAACTGACGTAGCCAGTGACGTTGCAAAAGTTTGGGCTCAAAATTAACATTTAATAAACCCAGTGGGCCGGAATTAATAAGTTCTTTCTTACAGTCTGTTGTAGCTACGAATGCCCTAAACGCACGTGCAGTGGAAAGCAATATTACATAAGTTTAATTCCTCCACTCTGTGTTATATTCTGTTGCCTAGCAACGCTGAGAATTTGTTATCAAGTTTTTGGGCAACTTTAAAAAAAGAAAAAGAATGACTTTTATGTTATTCTCCGCGGCGTTAGCTGAGAAATATTAATCCTTCTGTATACGTTAAAATTTGTAACTAAATATGAAAATAAATATTGAATTGTAGTATAGAATATATGCGAGTACTGTGAGTTGTCTCTAAGAACATAGTACTCGACACACGCACTCAAGCTTAAACTCTTCTCTGTAAATATCTTGGGGAGCTTAGTAAAGGTTGTATTTCTCATCACCGACGCCCATTGTTATTGCAGGCCTTCGAAAGGCATATTTTTCGGCCAAATTCAGGAGCTGCTGGAACCTTTCTTGAATTTCAGCAGTTACTCTATCTAATGAAGAAAACATTTTTCGTTTTAAATTGTCTTCATGAGATAAGCCGGCATCTCTACTTCCGTCGCCAAAAAATGTGGCTCCTCCTAACTCGTCTTGGAGGTTCAATAGAAATGCCAAGTTCTTCCCCAAACTCTTAGCTTAACTGAAATCCTCGTCTACGGATTCCTCTCGTTTCTCTTCCAGTACCGTCTGTAAAGCGCTTATTTTCTGAGCACACTGAAGTACGTTAAGTCCCCCCCGGTTTGTAAATAATTTTGGGCATCATTCACTTCACTCAGCACCGGTTGCCAGAGACCCAAGAAACATAGAAACGAAATTGATTGCATCGCGACTAACAAAGTTCCTGCGTCCGTTCGTGTGTTCAAGCTTTCGTCTATTTTTGTTAACTTCTCTAGCGTTGTCAAAATTTATTTGTAATGATTTCGCGTCATGTTTACTGCATCACCTCTTGCGCTCCAACGTGTGTCCTGAAACCTCTTCCAACCCTTGCCTGTAGCAGCAATCAGAATCTTCCACCGGTGTGTGGACATAGAAAAGAAAGCATAACAACTTCCCAATGTGCCGAAGAAAGTCACTGAATTCACCTCCACCGAAGCCGCATGCAAGCAAACTAGCTTCAATGAGTCGTTTGAGCAGGACACAAATTCGGCATTAGGATTGATATATTTTATTCGTTGTTGCACATCTGTCTGTCTTCCAGCTACTGTAGCAGCATTATCGTAAGCTTGCCCTCTACAATTCATAATGTCGAGCCCATCATTAGTATCATCTCACTAATACCTTCGGCTGTTTTGATTTTCGTTTCAATGAAATCTACGAGGGCGTGTCAATAAGTACGCACGTGCCAATTTTTAAGTAGGAAAATAATTTGTCCAAATGAAATTATTTACCAAAAATATTTCAGGTAGTTTCCTCTAACGAAACTACCGCGGGTTATTAACGTGGGATTACTTATCGTTTGTTTACCACCCTTTTTTATAACGCATTTTGATACTTTTCTGTTTTTCTGTTTTCTAGCTCTCGACCGCCACAAACTGTTTACTGCTACTGGTTTTGGCACGCTGTCAAAACTATAACTCGCGACGCAGGACAAATTTTTTTCTCCTAAGGACCGTTATTGAGGAACGTAATCCTACGTTAAAAGGGAACTGGAGGACGCTACTAACTGGGCGCAATGGAAAAATCTCGTGATTTCAGGTATCGGTACCGTTTGTCAGTCACCAGTAAAATTGTGTGAGTGATTACATCGTCAACTGCGGAGGAGCAACGAGCTGTGATAACATTTATTTTTGCAAAAGGAAAGAAAGTTGGATCGATCCATTCGGAGATGGTGGATGTTTACGGAAAAGACTGTATTGGCCGTACCAATGTGGGAAGATGGTGTAAAATGTTTCAAGATGGTTGAGCGAGTTTGGTCGATGAACCGATTTGGGAGGCCAATGTCTTCTTCAATCTGTTCAACTGTTGATGAAATCGACCACGTCATACGACAGAACCGTCGAACGACGTGGAATGAAATAAAGGAACGTTGCAACATTTCTTATGGATCTGCCTGGGACATTGTTCATGAGAAGCTAAGGTACAGGAAAGTTTGTTCTTGCTGGGTACCTAAACAACTGTCTGAACAGCACACTGCATGCAGAATGGCTTGCAGTCTGACACATTTGTAGTGGTTGTAGTGTTGCCTGTCTTAAATATTTATTTTTTTGGGCGTGATTCGTAAATTATTTGGGTTAGTACAAATTATTTATAAATAATAGGTATTTGGGTGCATTGTGTTTTTAAGATTTATTTGGTTAAATACAACCCAAAGTTCAAGACAGATTGGCAACCGAACAGGTCAAACAAACTTTGCTTCTAAAACCTTCCTTTAGATCAACTACACAAAACAAAGATGACTTACTCCAATGTAACAAAATAAAATTGATTTATTTACAACCTTATCTATTTACAATTTAACTGAAAAACCGAATCACCAAATCTTAGTACACAGTTTACACATTTTACTAATCTTTTAGCATTTTCTCCTCGATTCATATCGAATGACATGTATTTAATTAAACCTACACCTTTTGGATTCAGGGAGCATAAATTTATTTATTTTACCTACGGCAAAGAACTACTCTCTCTCAAAATCTATATTTTAAAGAAACAAACATTGATCCCGCACTAAATCATTCAAATTTTCGAGGTTGGGTCTGAACAAGACAAAAATGATTTGACACTCACTCGATTGGATGCTGACCGCACTGGAAAACGTGTGATGATCTCATCATTGGGCTTGGGATCTCCTTTCTGTCTCGGGTAGCATGCACTCAAAATCTTTTTACGGTTGTAGGCATCGTCTGCTTCTTCCGCTCCCTTCATCTCCGGACGACTCAAATCGGAACATCAACGGGAATTCGCCATTCTCTCCACCTCCATTCTCAATTTATTTATCGGTGAAGGCAGCAACCATAATTTCGTCATCAGCAAAAACAAATTCTAGTCTCAGGATCAGGAGGCTCTCATCTCGGCACGCATCCACTCAATTTCTGCTCCGCTAAACCACATCTTTCTTTGGGAAACTCCCCAGGCAAGATCAAATTTTTCTCCATAGTTAAGATAACCACACTTCATCACCTGCGATGTTAAGCACAGGGAAGAGGGAACCCGGCCTTGCATGCATGAGTGAATCCTCGAAAAAAACTCTAAGTCTTCTATTTATTTATTTATTTTTTACAACAATGTCCACGCCTTATCGTGACTCCTAATCCATTCAGGAAAGCTTTCAAAAATCCACCACTTAGCATCAATTTTCATTTCTTTGATTGGATAATCCCATAACCCATGCACGCCTTCCTTGCGTCATAAAATAGACCACCCAAAGTCCAATCCACGTGTTTTGCGGTCTACCTCCCAAACAGACTCAATAAATTTGTTTACAATAGGGTATTTTACTTTAACGTCAAACTCGGTGCCATCTCCTTATCTGCGTCTGCAATCAACCTACCCCCTACCGCGCACCGCCGCTTTTAAATTGGCTAAGGCGTAAAGACGACTGTTCCGTCCTCTAATCAAAGGCGGCTTCCTAGCATTCTAACCAAAATGTGATGAAAACAGCTTTCGATCACTTTATCTCTCTAAAAATTTTAATTTTTCTTTAAAATCGAAAGCGCTTCATCACAGTGGTACCACAAGGAAGGCAATGAGTTTTTGGTGAGTATTGTCACGGGAGATGAAACCTAGGCCTTACACATGACACCGGAGTCAAAATCTGCGAGCATGATGTGGAAACATCCATCTTCTCCTTCCCGAACGAAATTCAAAGTTTCACCTTCCACACGGAAATTGATGCACACTGTCTTCTGGGACATGAAAAGTGTACTACAGGCAGAGTTTCTGCCCCGTGGGAGTAAATTCTGCAAATTCAATAATTCGATAATTCTGTAAATTCTGCAACTTACTGTGCAACGCTGACCAAACTGCGACGTGCCATTCGCAACAAGCGAAGTGTGACAAATCAACACATTCGACTGTTGCACGACAACGCTCGTCCGCATGTGTCTCGCCCAGTTCGTGCAAAATTGCAGGGATACAGTTGGAAAGTTTTGGAGCACCCACCATACAGCCCGAACCTGACACCCTTTGATTTTCATCTGTTTGGACCCATGAAGAAGTTCCTTGGCGGTAAGAAGTTTGACTCTGATGACGCACTCAAACGGACCGTGCGACGGTGGCTCTTCTCGCTGCCGACGGAGTTCAATGAGACCGAGTTTTTCAAAAGGATCCATCGTTGGGAAAAATGCCTCAACATGCTTGGAAACTATGTGGAAGAGTAAGAAATGGGTAATACTTTCATTTGCGTTTCATACTGTCATTAATTGCTTTATTATTATTTTTTTAACATTATGTGAGTTACTTGACACGCCTTGTTCAGTCTTCATAAAAGACTTAGGGCCTGTTCACATAGCAGTTACGGTTAGGTGTCACGGTAGAGGAGCGTTAAAGAAAAGATGACGTTGAAACGAAAATAAACCAATCATAGGCGTTAAAAATTTCGTTGCTAATCGTTTGGAGGTTTGTCATTGGTTAAAAATATTTCAATACTTGAACGGTCCGCTACCGGACTCCTATGTGAACAGGCCCTTACTGTATTTAATTAAATTTTTAGATAATTCATTATAATTGTTTCATTTTATTCATCATATTGTTTGTTATTTGTATTCTAATTGTGTTTCTGGTCAATAGATGGCATCACTATGTAATTTTTTTTTTATTACTTCAAGCTAAAATGTTTTTTATTCTTTTGTTGCACATTCGATTCTGAGTAATGGTAAGAAAATAGCTAAGAAATGTTTAATCTGGTGTGGTGTATATTCTATTCTAAGCAATGTCATGTAAGAATTTAAAAATCGTTATGTTGGAGGCGATTCCGTTTTTCTTTTTTTTGTTAAAGACTAGGGGCTTCGTTCCTAGTTTTATTAAAGATTCTGTACAAATTATTGTTGAAGCTGTTGAGATTTTGCAGTCAATTATTCATTTTGTAAAACAGAAGGGTTATTCAGTATGTCATGAATTCAACAGTTATGTGTTAAAATGAAGTCAATTATTAAATGCATTTTAAGGATATATGCATGGAACTAAATTTTTTATTGTTGACTTAATATTCAAGTATTATTCAGATGATGTTAAATGTAAGCCATTCCAGTATTACCTTTATTAAAAGTAGTAAGAAGATTGATTAATTGCACTTAAAAGAGAACATTAAAAATTTTTGTTAATGGATTCTTATACAGTCCACTAAGATATAAAGTTATATTAATAAAATAACTGACTCCACACACCTCGTATAAAAGATTCCACTACTCGTACTTCCCTATTCTCAATCATCACGTATCGTAATACTTATGCTTGTTTGATCTTTGTGGGAAATATCCGGGGTACCGTCGAATGTCATGGAAAAATACTTGGCCTTTTGAATCTGACCAATAATTTTTGGCGAACTTTATTCCCTAAAATTTAAATAAACTCGTTTTGAATTTCTGGTGATATATAAGCAAGCGAAATTTTTTGGCCCATTTTTATTCTTACTAAATGTTCTCGGAGAACAGGATCATACTTTGTAAGTAGATGCACCAGTTCTAAAAAGCTGCCTCTATTGGCACTAGTGTCATTCGTACTGGTGTCATTTTCTCTGTGGCCACGTAACGCCAAATTTTGTTTTGCCAGGAATCTTACTATATCAAACATTCTGTTTAGAATTTCATGCCATTTTTTATTTCTTTTGCACGACTTCTTGTTCTTTTTTATCAATAGTCTGTCTGTTTTGAAGTCTTGTTTCCAACTCCTTCACCTTCAATTTGCAAAAATTTTGGTTGTGTGTAGCACTTGATTCATGGTTGGCGACTTTGGGGTTCAGTTTCCACCAAGTATTAAATTGGGCCCTTTACATGTATGATCTTTCGCGAGTGCTTGCGCGCGGGAAAACTTGCAGACGCAGTCACGCGTGCTCGCGTTTTCTCCTCATGTTGCGAGTTTTTCGGACGCTCGTTTTTTCGCGCGCGAATACTCGTGTCATTTCAGAGGAAAAGGGAAAGAATGTCCCTGAAAAGGGACTATTAACCGCGGGAAACTGGTGCGTGTGAAAAACACACAGAATAACTGGAGCGTTCAGTTAATTCGTTAGTGTTTTAGTAATTTTGTGTTATAGAAATGGACTCTTAAGAAGTAGAACCATTTCTGAAGTCAATCGAGACTTTTAAGTAAAAAAAAAATACAAAGTCTAAGAGGCTCTTTCCGGAAAGAACTGAAGAAAGTCAGTGACAGTCAGCGTGGTGGAAGAGGAGCAGATGACGTCTACACATCTTCCCTGTGGTACTACAATAATTTGTTGTTTACTAAAGACCGGGAACTACCTACTAGTAGTTTTACTAATGATGGTGAATCAGAGGATGGAAGCTTAAACGTTGACGAAACTGACCAAACTGCTAATTTGACAAATGAACAAGGCATGATGGAGGGCGGTGAAACTGGGCAGCGACAAAAAGTCGTAAGTTGAATTATTTTGCATTTATTTACAACTGCATATTACAGTTACATGTGAAAGCTAATAACATAGTAACTAAATACACTAATTCTTAACCTAAGCTCTCCCCATCACAATCATACGGTTTTTCCACTCAACCTTTCCGTTGGTATTGAAATATTTTTTATAAGTTTCTCTGTTTTGTTTAGCTTGTAAACTTGTATGTTCCAATACATGTATGTTCCAGACACTAACATTCGCGCGAAAGAACGAGCGTTTGAAAAACTCGCAACATGAGGAGAAAACGTAAGCACGCGTGGCAAGTTTTCCCGCGCGTAATCCTGTATGCTCCAAAGCACCCTACCCTTCCTCTCCGACACCTTTACACGTCCACTCTATCATGCGGGATTGTGGTTTCACGCGGGAAAGATCGTACGTGTAAAGGACGCTAATCCGTCGGAGGAGTAAAACTTCGATGCGTTCGTTTGGTGAGTTTGCGTTCTCAAACAAACGACAATAGAAGCAAAACAATGATGTTTTGGAAGGAGAATAAGCCATCCAAGTGCGTAAAACTCTTTCGCCATTTGTCAATGTGCGCCAAAACCATTCTCGCGTTAGCCGCCTCCTTGACAATACTTTCGGTGTGATAGAGCCTGTGTCTGATTGAACCGTGCGTGGTAGTGTTGGTTCTTCAGCGAAGTCTATATTAATGTGCTGAAAGACTTCAGGTTAATAGCTGTTGCATGTTTGAATCTATATTTTTTTGGCCATTTTCCAATATCGTTTCCTACAAAGTCTGATCCAGTTGATGTGGTTACAGTTTGTTCTGGTGTCGAAATTTCAGCAATAGCATCGGAAGCACGTGAAGCTGACAAATTCGTAGTATCAATTTACAGGTCCTAGCAAGTCATCAGTTTCAGGTACTTATACTACTTCAGCTTCTACTTGGTGTAGAGCAGCACTAACCTCCGAAGAACTCACACCTGATGTCCCTGGCCTAGATTCTGGCGCCTCCGATGAAACTTTCACAAACTTTAGTATAGCCCCTTCATTTTTCAGATACTTTTCTCCTTGCCTTTCTTCTTATTTCGATACGATGCTCCACTTTCTCTTACCCTTTTCATGGTTAGGTGGGCTATAACAACACAAAACATGATAGAAATAAAAGATAATAATATCACGAATGTATTGCGTGCGAGGAAAATTAAATCACTTATAGTTTAATACGTTAAAACGAATAAATAACATTCTACGTGGGAAAACCGCAAAGCAATTGAAAAGTGTTTTAAAAAAACCTTAACACTCTTATATATTCGACGAGTCGTATAAAACAAATAAACTTGACTTTACAATAACTGACAAATTTAGGTACACGTGAAACTTTATCAAAGTATAAAATAAACAATATCAACGCGCCCCTCAGGGGGTTTACCTACTACAGGTAAACATGGGTGTCGAAATCCCGAGGTACCCCAGCGAACTATCTCTACTTTCCTTTTTCCTCTGCTCTCCTCCTTTACTTTTTCCTTTTTTTTTCTCCCTCGGTGTGGTTCCTCTTTGAGGCGATGGCACCTCCTTAGAAGCTGTTGCCGATCTGTTGCTTCTTGCTTCTATTGGGGTCTTTATCACCCACGTGTTTGCCGTCCGTGGAGACCCGTGTCCCCTGAAAAGGGAATCCTGGTAGTTGAGGGTCACGTTTGGTTGCCCAACACACTGCTTTGGCCCCCGCTTCGGGTAAACGGGAGGTACATAGGGGTTCCCTATTGTATCAATCGGCTGGTCGCTGACGTTGTCTTCGGCTAGGAACCAAGCAATCGTTTCTACTACTGGGCATCTCGCTAAGGGTGGAGGCTGCTTCAGGGTCGTCTCGTGCGCGTATAGGCCCGACTAGCACTGGTGCAGTAAGCTGCATCCCCTTGTTGGGCTCCATGGTGGGTGGTGCGACCAGGCTCCGAAATTTAAGCCCTTTTCTTATGGAAACTAAAACAGCAAATCCCACGGTGAGGGAAAATTCACAGCAACAAAGTGACAAGGATTAATCGCAAGCAAAAGTTTTCATTATAAAACGGACTAACAGCAATTTTTTGATGTATCTCCTTTCTTGATACACAAGACACTTATTTCTTTAAGCGGTGAAGTTAAATCTGTGAAAAAGCTACGATCTGGTGATCTTCTGATTGAACTGTCTTCCAGCCAACAAGCTATACCGCTATCTAAAATTATTACCTTCGGTCAGTATCCGGTCACCATAACTGCACATGGGTATTGTTACCGTAAATAGTTTTAGGTTGGTGATTAAGATATTTATTGTGGAGTATTTAATTGTGGTTAGTACATTGCTTGGCCCAATGGATTAATGATTACTCAGGTGTATGATCACAAATCAATTTATTAACTATCAACACACTATTTATACAGTTCACATTACTCATTATCGACTTCTTATCATTAATCCTTTAACATGTTAATACAATACATATATATATATACCCTATCACTTATCCTACACCATTAATATTACTCGTTCTTGCCTTTCTATCACTACTCATTTAACATGTTAACACAATACATATAATAATATATATACAAAACCACAAATATTCGGTAACATATATCTATGACAACATGCAATATTACGCGCGGCTACTATCCTCCTATTAACCTAATTGAGCATCGGCACAAGATCACCAAATAAACAAAATCCCGTACCTGATACTTGCACAGCTCGGAGAATCGTGAGGAACGATGGGAGGCTTGCGGCGGTCATCTGTGACACAAGGACTTTACACTAGGGGCCAGGGTGGCTGGTGGCAATCATCTATGCATACGAGGCTCCGGTACTCTACAACCTCTTGGTAGCTGGCGCTCGCTCGGCGAGGGGGATGCGGCATGGGAGAGTCTGGGCTCCTGGGCAGTTGTCTCCTTCTAGGGCTACGCTATCGGCTAGTAGTCAGATCGACTTCGCTCCTGGAGTCATTAGGCGTGCGCATTGAGTTAGGGTCGGCGCGGTAGGCTTTCGGCTCGTTGATCCTTCAATCGGCGGGCATATATTCATCGGCACTTAAGGGCTTATACCTCTATCTTCTTTATTCGTCTGCGGCCCTTTCCGTCTTTCTTGACTCCGACTTCTCCTCAACGGATTCTAAAACTCATCTGCTCATTGCTTTTCAACTCTATCTCTCTCTCTCTTCTCTCTGATTATTTCTCTCCATCTCTATCTTTTACTTAACTCCCCCACTTCATTCTAAGCTTTCCATTGGTAGCCACCTCCTGACCAATGGGTAAATATGAATACCCTTTATTGGTTCCAACTCTTTTTTTTATTACTATCTCCTCCACTCAAAATTGACGGGGGCGTCAGTCGTTGCACCCTTCTGGAGAATTCTCACGCTCCTACATTCACACGCTTCTATTCGGACCCCCTACTGACCTCCTAACGCATTGAAGCTCGTAAAGTCTTAACTCGTCCTTCACTAACATCAAATTTCGGACTCCCTTCGTTTCCTATTTCTGCCTGTCCAGATCATTAACTGCAGCTGGCCGCCGCTCCCTGCCATCAATTTTTCGACCGTTCCCCTTTTACATGTCAATTATCGTCTCCCTTTTTGACATAAGCAGATCGTAAACTGCATCTGTACACCATTTATCCGCTGTTTGGAATATATCTTCTCCTCCTATTCTTTGTGCCCAACTTTGCACCTGTTTAATTTTCCAAAACTGTCGCCTACGCTGCGACAGGTATCTGAACTCTTCTCACGGTGTTGTTTCAGATTCTGACTTTCTGCACACGCCAGAGGATGAGATTTTGGAGAACCTGCAGGACCAGCATGTGTGTGCGGTGCGTCGTATTACTATCCGTCGGGGTGAGGAGATGCTTCCTACGAAGCACCTCATCCTGACGTTCGACACACCAAACCTTCCGTCTCACGTAAATATGGCCTACGTTAGAAACTCGGTGCGCCCCTACATTCCAAATCCCCTTAGATGTTTTCAGTGCCAACGTTTCGGTCACTCTAAGCTATCCTGTCGTGGTACCATTACCTGCGCCCGTTGCACAGATGTTGGTCACGTCAGTGATAATTGTACGGCTACATTCCGATGTGTGAACTGTCAAGGCGATCACGTTGCTTACTCTCGATCATGCCCGAAGTGGTTCTTCGAGAAAGAGGTTCAGACCTTAAAGGTCGCACAAAAGATGTCATATCATGAGGCGAGGAAAATTATCGATGCTAAGTCACCAAAGGTTGGGTTGTCCTATGCTGCAGCTGTTAGTAAAAGTATGAAATCAACAGGAACGCAAACATAAAATGAACCTGCAAAAAACTCTAACAAAAATAAACCACTAAATGAAAATAAAAATATTCCGCCCACACCGCTATCCATCACCCTTAAAAAGTATCCGATTCCGAATCTAAAAAGACAAATATCAGACCACCCTCCAAAGTTTCTGCTTCACAAAATGCCAAAGATACAAATCAGTCGTGTTCCTACCATGTAAGTGCAAATTTGCCCTTTCCTCCTAAACCTAATCGTAAGAAAGTCACTATTCCCAGAAAGAACTTTGAAGTTTCTAGGAAAGCTAGGGACCCTCCTTATATTTTAAAGGGGAATCAATATGTTCGCAGACTCGCGGACAATTTTGTAAATTTTGATGTGTCCGGGGACTCGGACAATGAAGTTGTCTTTGAGGAGCCTCCGACTCATCCCTTTTGTCACGTGAGTCCTCCACGTCGTGGCGCAAGAGCTTGCGTCACATAACTTCTTTTTTTGGTGTCGAATGAATGAATTTTCAATTACTTTCTTTTCCGTACTTTTAGCTTAAAATATTTTTGTCAGCCTCAGTTACTTTTATCAGTTTTTTAAACTGCACTTTGTTTAATTTCAAAGTTTTTCTGGGTGAAAAACATCATACTGAATTCTTTCCGGTTGTTTAAATGGACTGGCTCTTTCTCTTTGGTTTAATCCATTAGAACTTTTGTCACCCTCGTGTGTATTTTTAAACCTTTTTATCACTGTCTTTTTGGATTCCATTTCACATCACTGTTTTATCGCTCTTGTGTTCTGTTTTACTGCCTGTTTTGTATGACTATTTTATTACCTGCTATATACAACTGCTTTTGTCACCAACTATATGTGACTGGTTTTATCACCGGATAATTTTGACTGATTTTATGAAAGTCTACACATTGCTGTTTTTTCTTTGCTTGATCTTGTTACCTTTTTTACCGCTGTTGTTCGTTATGTCTGCTTGTTATTTTATTCTCTGTTTTATCGCACTGTTGTCTTTAATTTATCATATTCCCTGTCTTTTGATTTATTATTTCATTTTCAGTGTTTCATCGCTCTTATGTCTTTGCGCTTATGACCTTTTGGTATTTCATAATTTTAACAATTATAGATATCACTATCACCGTTCAAACTATTGAATCATTTTACTACTTTTTTAATGTCGTCAGTTTTGTCACCTTTATATATCATCGTTTGTGTCATCTCTATACATAATTTCTTTTTATAAATATTCTTATGTTTACACCGGGTTTTGTAATGCTGACTTAAATGTTTTTCGGGTTGTACCATGTGTTTGGCGCAGCATGTCCTCTCTAGACCTTGCGCCATTAAACCCCATAAAACCAACCAATATCAACGCTGCACCGCTCTTCTAATTAACAAAAAATACTTCAGGTAGTCTCTTCTAACGAAACTACCGCGGGTTATTAATGTAGGATTACTTATCGTTACTTTTTTTTGACGCATTTTAGTACTTTTCTGTTTAACTGTTTACTGCTACTGGGTTTGGCGCGATGTCAAAATTATAACTCGGGACGCAGGACAATTTTTTTCTCTCCGCAGGACCGTTATTGAGAAACGTAATCCTACGTTAAAAAGTTGACGAAATTAAATGTCACATGCTCACCGTCATGTCTACGAGTTGTTCAGGGACAATAAGACATTCAAAATCAAAACTCAGACACACTAATTGCCTTTGTTGCATGGCAACAGCGGACCGGCCGCGTCCCTTTCGAAATTCAAAAAATGAAATTTATTTTCTTATTTTGAATAAAATATTCGACAAGCTTTTATTTAACGCCACATAAATGTAAGTATATTTGTTTAGGTCAAATCTTACAACTCTATTTTGAACCACCTCCACTTGTTCAATTGCCTTGAATTTCTGCATACGTACCTATGTAGTCCCGATGACAATCAGTTATCTGATCTAATGACCATGGCCTGATGCCTCAGACAGGATTAGTCAGCTCGGCCGCTCCCTGCCGCACCCCCATTCATTTCTAGAATCTATCAAAATCATAACGTTTGTAATTAGTTTATGAATTTCGAAATTTTTGAGAGAAAATCCTCACATGAAGAAGTAACTTTACAAAGTGTTTAATAATGTAACTTAAGAAAAATAGAGATTTTCTAATCAGTTACCTGATTTTGCTAGTTCTGATCCAGCCTTCTTACTTATGAAAAAAACAAAAATTCGGCTGGAGTATCCTAATGGCTAACGCATCGAGATTTAGTACTCAGGGTGCTCGGTTCAAGTCTCGAAAAGTGATACTGAAAGATCTCGTGTACAGGCAGGGTATGGGCATGTTAATTCTGTCTGTAAGTCGTAAATTTCCTCCGTGGGTTTTGTACGGATGGGAGGAGTGTACGACCTCCCCCTATCTCCTCCAGATGTCGCTCCTGGAGGTGCTCGGTCTAAGTCGTAATGGCACCTGACGAAAGTATGACTCCTACCCTTGTGTTGCCTAAGTGCCAAATCAGGAGGGTCACATTGCATAAAGTAAGGCAAGGTAATGGGTTTTAGGAGTACCTTGTGGGATGGAACATACTCAACTTTAACCTCCGATCGAAAAGAATAAGTGGAAATTGCAAAGCTAAATATAGCAGAGCCAAACTCGAATTTTGGAGGCGAACGGTAATTTCCAATCGAAATGCAATCGCAGGAGATATTTCCCTCTTCAATGGCGGGGAAAAAGTCCATCGTATTGCTATTAGCTCAAGAGCTGACAACGGTATCTTGCTTTTAGTTATAAGATATAAAAATTATTGTGGGCACAATTTTGTCGGTATAGAAAGAGAATGAGGGAGAGGGAACTTAATTACGCCCGTCTTGTGCTTCCATCTATGGGCAGCAGAGAAAAACAAAAGCAAACGGGAAAGAATAAATTTTAATAATTACAAGATAAAAAGAACTTTTTATATACCATGTTTTTAAATTTTCTGTTGAATAATATAAACTTGACAATTCTATGTATTAATAAATACTTAAAATTTTTTTTGATGAATTATCCCATCAACTTGAAAGAAAATGAAATTAATTGGAAGTTAACTTGCGTTTAACTTTTCGTTCCCGTACCGGTCGATAGATGGCTGCACCAGTCTACAAAACAAAATTAACTGAAAATGAATTCAATCCTGCTTAAAGATGGCTAAAAGTATCAAAAGAATGCATTGTCATCGTGTTCTGAGCTATTCTAAAAGTTTCAAATGTCTAAGCTAGTCGGGAAGTTAGTTAAAAATCGATTGCAAGATTTGTATTAGACAAACACACAAGCAAGAAAGCGAGTTAATAAAAACATGGAAAAAAGGAATTAAAATCAACAGCTAATGAGGATAAATAATGAGCGCTCAATTGTACGGGACTTGCAGCCTGACGTGAAAAATTTAAAACAACGAAAGAGGAATTTATTAAAAGAAAATTAAACAAGATCGAAAAGAAAAAGAAATTTAGAAGCCAAATGCAGTGCTTTATCTCGTTTTGAGTCTTTTGGACGAGGGATGCGAGATATCTGGTCTGTAAGGGAAAACACGGGGGCCTCTTCGCTGGTCCAGGGTTTGCAGTGTCGTAAGCAGGGATGGAATGAAGCATTGGATTTAAGGCAAGAGGAATACTCCTGTGAAACCTAAGCGCAAGACTTTTAATTTTGGGTAGAAAAGGCCAAGAAGCAGAAAAACAGCGCTTAAGGACAGAATTTTGAATCGCTTGACTTGGTCACATTGCATCCAGAGCATTGTGTTGCGTTAATAAGTTGGTTTCGAGATTGCTGACATGACCTCTGATTGGTTTGAGATATCACGTGGTCAAAGAATTGAGTTCTGTGATTGGTGTGAATTTTTAATACTTAAGCTACGTAACTCTCCATATTCAGTGTGAACAGGCTGTTACTCTAGTTATTGCAATGTCCACTCCAGCGCTGCAGTAGCACCTTGAAGTCATAGGCGTAGAAAAGGCGACGTCCCGTTTTAAAAGTTACTCATATTGATGCCTTCACTACGTGACACTGTCATTGTATCATCTTTTCTTAGAAACCAAATTCTTTATTTTTATGAAAAGTTTCATTTTTATGAGAGAAAACAAATGATTTTCTAAAGTGCGCATTTAGTATACAGCAGTCTTAAGAAGTAAAGAAATATACATAAAGTGGAGAGTTACTACTTAAATTGCTAAAACATGTATGCCGTAACCGAGATAAGGATGATTTAAACCTTATAAATATATGAACCTAGTATTTTTTTTAACTATAAATGAAATAGAACTAATTAAGAAATGTCTGGCGCAGAAGTGATTCGGTCGTGAATGTTTCCCTATGCCTGAACGAAAGAAAGGGATAGCTGTTTCTGAAGTTGTTGGGATGGCAGGAATTCAGAAGTTTAGATCCGACTGACCAGGTAACAAGAGAGATCGATGGGTATAACATGCCCATTGTAATGGCACAAAACAGCTCCGAATTTATTTAAGATGAAACCACCTTGACAACCTTTCCCCACAGCTTTGAAGCTGGAGACATGGCAGAATTGATCGGTCAATTAATTAACCCGACCTGAAACCGAAGGACTTATTTATTTTATGAGAGGAACATCAAAGTAGACGGGTCGAGGGAGTTACCAGCAGAGATTGCAACTTGGATGTCCACGTTGCTATGTCAGGCCCTGTCTGTTGCTTTAAAGACGGGGGTATTAATCTTGAAAACCTTTATGGAAATCTATGGCAACCGACATTTTTTTTCTTACCGCGAATCTCTGCGGATTTGGAGTCTGTAGAAATAAAAATGAAGAACAATTCATGCCCCTACAGGACCCATTTAGCTCAGTTCTCGTTTAGCTCAGACAATAACATACCTTGTGTAAAGCAATCCAGACTCGTCTACAGATAAATAATTTGGTCATAATTCCATTAAATTTTAAGTTAGTGTATTATTTAGCAATGAAAGGGATAACATTTTACATTTACGCAGAGGAAAATATAGCTTGAAAATACAAAATCTAAAACTCGTTTTCTTTAATATTGCCTGCATTAGTCTATTATTATCAATTTTAAGTTAAGAAATATAACTTTTTCTGAACTACCTAATATGTTTAAAACCGGCCATTTTGACTGCTTTGGTAGATAGGTGTACATCTTAACCGTCAGTGCTTAGTGTTAACCATAATGGTTTGTGTTTCTAATCCCAAATACCTCCCTAATAACCAATAACTTCCCTACATAAAAAATTATTTATGTCCCGCTTTAAGATTTAGAGCCTCATCAGTTGGCTTAGATGTATATTAAAATACTTTTCAAAGGTTTCTACGTTTAACAACTTCACAGTTTTTCTGTTGGGGAAGATGGAAATGGGAAAACTTCCCAATGAAATATCTTGAGCAAATATCCCTATCTACTTCCTGGTTAGAGGTGTCGGCTATGTTCTTGTGTTACATTGGATGTACGTTGATGCACGTTTGTTGATGCAACATTGATGTACGTTTCACACCACGCCCTCTGGCGAGGAGGTTACAATTCTGAAATTACAATAAAGTTTTTTGCCTTTTACATGTTCCTAAGCTTATTTTTCATTCTGGAAGGCGAATTTTATTATTTTCAGTAGGAAATGCAAAAGACTTGTCTTCTACTCTAAAGAAGACAGCCGATCTACTAAGGTAAAAACCGAACGATAATATTACACACACATTACATAAATACAGTGAAACTTTTATAGTCGACGACCCCAACTCGACGGACAACCCACTTTTTTCGGAACCATCAGTGGAAAATATATATATATATATATATATATATATATATATATATATATATATATATATATATATATATATATATATATATATATATATATATATATATATATATACACAATATTATACACACACAGTGGAATCTCGATCTATCGTTTTTCAAGAAACCGACTGAACTGAACGATAAATTCGGGAAAACGATAGGTGAGGGATCATAACAAAGCAATATGATAGGACTGGGTGAAATAAACGACACATACGGGAAAACGATGATTCGGAGAACGATCGATCGGGATTCCATTGTATATATATACAACAGTTTGTGCAATAGATACAATAAAGAGGACTATTAGAAAAAATATTTTATTTATATTATATTTTATAGTACATATTTACAGTTATTACAAAATGGAAGATTACATAGAAACATTGACAAATATGAATAGCAAATTTAAATTTTATATATTTATACACCATAACTACTTCACAACAAGACATATTTACAATTTAAACATGTAAATATGGGACATGTCATTTA
The DNA here is from genome assembly GCA_907164885.2 of Dolomedes plantarius. NCBI lineage: Eukaryota > Metazoa > Arthropoda > Arachnida > Araneae > Dolomedidae > Dolomedes > Dolomedes plantarius. The sequence continues at coordinate 48,698,310 of OU015500.1, read as the reverse complement.
AAGATAGCAACCAGATTGCATAGATAAATCCATATTTAATTCTTTAATGAAGATATTTGGCTAGTAAGTAAAACTATAACAATTAAAAATTGCTAAACGTGGAAAACCTTATCGGTACTTATTATAAGTAACTCTTATCTTGTAGTCTAATGGATTCCCAAACTTTATTCAGATTGTACCTTTGGTCATGGATTGACACTTAACTCATATCGACGATAAACTAATCAACTATATCACTCATTAAGGACACCAGGTTTTGCCTTGAGGCTCATTCGAAATGCTCATGATATATTGTTTTTAATTTCGTATTTTAACTCAGCTGCAATCATATCCGAGAAAAGGTTTGTTTATATATTTACACGTACTTAAAACTGAAACAAAAAGAGTGCACCACCAAAGCTATTATGATCTAAAATCACGGACCAAACATTAAAAGCATTCTGCAGAAAAGATTACTCACGTGTTTGGAAGGTGTAATCGTTACATCGATTTTTATTTATAATCTGAATTATATAAATGATGATGAATGCACAGAATCTGTATCATATGTTGAATCAGCCTTCTTTGCAATATCAGCCTTCTTTGCACAAAAAAGCGCATTTAGACTTAGTGTAATTTTCTAAGCCTTAGTTATGGAAATTAGGCTTTCCCGTATTTACAACTTAAAAAAAGCAACAGAGGAGAGTCACTAAATCCGGAAGATATGAAAGAATGTTCCTTAAGTGTCTGTGAGTTTCAAATATCACGCTAAATGTATTATTTATGTATGATTTTATGGTAATTTTTTATCAATTTTCTTTCTGAATATACACGTATCATTAAAATTTTGTCGTATTTAATAACTTTCTGGTGATTTTATTGAAAATAGAATACAACTTAAACAAATTAATGGGCGTTATAAATCGCTTATTATTATAAAAAAATAATTATAGAAGTGCAAAAATACTAAGCAGTACAAATACTGCAAGAAAAAATTACCACGTTGGGGTGTCACTATTAGAAAAGAATAAGATGAGAAACGCTGAACCAGATAAACGGTAGATATGTACAAAGTATTATAAATTTATGAATTTATAAGATTACGCTATAATTTAAAAAGTAAGTGCAAAAAGAATATTAAACGTCAGCAAAAGGAGGAATTTCATTCATTGATATATATGTATAAAATTTATAATAGAAAACAAACAAACAAAACCTCATGTACTTACAAGAATTAATTTCATATCGTTTGTTTATTTTTCACCAGAATCGGCTAGTAGATTTTGGATCATAGTTAGAGTATTTGGAAATTCATCATCTAAGGAGATTGAAGAAAAGCTATCCAACAGAATAGAAGAAAAATCATTTTCTTCTGGGTAGGTTTCAAGTTGAGGTATTGTAAACTGTTGTTGGTGTATCAACGATGTGATGGACTGACTATGAACTTCGAGTGATTGACTATGATATTCAGTTGAGTCAACTGCATAAAGGTCAAGAATTCGTAGGAAAGATGTATCAGATAGTTCTGCAACAGGCTCGGCCTCAAATGTTAAGTTTGGCGTCTTCGTTTCAACAAGTGAAATGGATGATTTTGGATAAGAGTTATTCTCAGCAGAAAAAACATCTGGAAAGAAGACAAAAACGAAAATATTGAATCTAACATTAATTGGAGAAATTATGCTATTTTAAGGTGTTGGGTCTGTCAGAGGGGACAGTATGTTTACGGCTTTGTCTTAAATCTTTCAGATAGAACCGCTGCCGACAAGCAATGTATAGGGGCTTAGGACATCTAGGCCAAGGAGCCCGTCGAAACCCCGGACGGTGTAGGGGAACGCTGAGTATAGGGCGCCTTGACTGTAATATGGCTTTACTTATAGACAGTGGGATCTCGACCCATCGTTTCTTAAAGACCCGATTGCCCTGAACGATCAATGGGGGAAAACTATAGATGTGGGAACACAACAAAGCAATATGATCATCGGGACTGGATGAAATAAACGGCACATACGGGAAAACTATGATTCGGGGAACGATCGATCGAGGTTCCACTGTAGTTCCTGTAAATATACTTAGAATACAAGACGGTTGTAAATTTAAAGATGAAGTTATTTCGTCTGCTCTGTTTTATTATCTTAGTTTTTTTTCTTAGAATGAGAGAGATAGTGAGGCAGACCTCGACACCAGTATGAATATTGAATTTGCATTATAAATATTTTTATCCGTTCACCCCCCCCCCCCCCCCGCTCCCCAAAATTGAATCCTAGGTGCGCCACTGCTCGGCTCACTTCACAGGGTTACCTACTATTCATTGCTTATTAAGAACTTCGCTATTGCACTATTCACTTATGAAGCTATTGAAAGTTTGCTATTGAAAGTTTATTTCAAGATCATCAATTTAAATATTTCAATACTGAATTATAGATGGTTCAAGAGGAATTAATTATTTACGAGTTATTTTTATAGGTGACTTGTCTCAGCTCAACAATAAATGTTTTTAAAGACATATTCGTTGATTTGCTTTCTTTCATAAATGAAAAAAAACAGCTGAAATCTTCTTCTTTCTATAGCCTCAGCTGAGCCACATTTCGAAGATATTTGATTCTGAAAACCCCACGGTGTGTTTTAAGTCACACACACACACACACACACACACACACACACACACACATATATATATATATATATATATATATATAGATAGATAGATAGATAGATAGATAGATAGATACTTTTTTGGGACTTTTGTGTCTCATCAATTGTTTCCCTAATGATATTGCTGCTGCTACGCCTATTTTTATGCAGGTTCCACTTCAGTGGACGTGATGCACGGGGCGCCTCGGCCTTCAATATGTAGCTCAGTTATACTTGAGGCCAATAAACATATAAATAAGCCATATGAATATTGCTGTGTAAAGTTATCAATGATAACATTAGAACCGCGAAAAATATTTATAAATTGTAACAAAGGACTAGAGTATTACTTTGAAAACAGAACAATGACATTGCCGTCAATAATTTATTTATAGAACAAAAGTCTGGAACAAGGAGAGAAACAAGCAAACACATTTTAAGCAATTTAGAAGATACTACAAGATTACCTTCATATTCAATTCCTTGTTGACCTAGAGTTCTCGGGTCATGAATTCGAAGGGTATATTCATCAGGACTTTGGTTAGCTAGCAGAAGAGAAAAAGCATTCATCGACGATATCGGACAAAAAAAAAATTAAAATGAAAACTAAAACATGTTACAAAATCAGGAGACAAATTTAATTTTCTCATAGCATTATGATCTGAATCCAACGGCTAAAACCATTGTAGATTTTTCTATCAGGTTTTATCACACAGTTTGGTTGTGTAATAAAACCTGATAGACTGCCATGACATGGCTATTACACAGCCATGTATGGGCGTCAGCATGCCCATACATGTTTTTGATCATTATTAAAACATTTACTGCAGATAAATGGATGATTGTGGATAAGAGTTACTCAGAGCAGAAAAAATAAAAACCATCTGAAAAGAAGACAAAAACGAAAACATTAAATCTAATATTAATAGGAGAAATTGCACCATTTTAAGCTATTGGGTCACGTACTATTCAATGCTTATAAAAAACTTCGCTATTGCACGTATTGAAAGTTTATTTCAATATAATCTATTTAAATATTTCAACATTGAATTACAGATGGTTCAAGAATTGGAATTAATTATTACTAATTATTTTTACAAGTAACTTGCCTCAGCTCAACAGTGAATGTTTAAAGACATTGGTTGATTTGCATTCTTTAATAAATGAAAAAGAAGCTGAAATATTCTTATTTCTATACCCTCGGCTGAGTCCCATTACAAAGGTATTACAATTTTCTTGATGTTAAATTTTTTTTCTTTTCCCACGCGGCGAACAGTGTCTTCATTGACGCCCCTGCCGTCACCTCAATGTTGACCAAGTATCTCCAGGGCGGCATCTGGTGAGTTTGCACCATCTCTCCCATCATATACCCCATGGAGAGATTTGATGCTAAAATAGTTTAGTCGTAAATAAAAAATTCGTCTTTCTGCTGAAAATTGGCAGTAACGAAATTCGAAATACGCTCATCTTTTTCAATGATGAAAGTATACGCTCTGAAGTATGAATGAAAACGACTGTTTTTCTGATTAGCTACCATATATTGTTTTCAGTATTGGGGGGCTAATTTTTAAACCAATTTAGAGCCTCTTTTAATTTTTTTCTTTTTAAAAGATGGTCATCAAATGGCATCTTTTCCCCCGAGCACTGACCGAAAATTAGGGCAAATTTAAACAAAATCCTCAGATACAAAATACTTTGGGCTATGGCGTTAAAAGTACCTATAGTTCCCTAATCTAGTGCTGATTCAAAGGAAACCTGATTTATTTTTTCTGATAATACCGCGGGTATCACATTATCACGAATCTGGTCTGTTTTGAACCGCTGCGCTGATGTAGTAATGAATCACTGACAAGAGTTGTGATATTACATAGATTCTTCTAGAAAGTAATGACGAAATGCAAGAAGAAAAAGGGAAGAGTTTTGTAAATGTTTCTGAAATAAGGCTAAAGTTTTATAATAATTTTATAATTTTTCTAGCGACAAAAAGAGTTTAACTAATACAGATGTTTGATCTTAGACAGGCAAGGTCTTGAATTCAACTGTAATAATATTTTTTTTTATAATTAGATAAAACTAAATTTCTATATATACAATTTTCCTTCAAATGCTGGCTCAGACAAAACGCAGTGGTTAAGATTAAGCCTCTATTTAGAAAACTTTTTGTTTTGAAAATTGAATAGATCGTAAAAATCTGTACCATGTACCCAATGAAATGAAATGCTATGACATTCGATGTTCTCATTTCTGAGTTCCGTTGCGTATAAGAAAATTTTCCTTACAAGAATATTCTATGGAATTCAATCAAACCTAGTGATTGGCTGTGAACTTCAGGTTGGGCAACAAAAGCTGTAGAACATGCTGGAGTTACGAAAGAAATAGATGGGCCTGCTCCAGGTTCTGTCTGTGTTGTTAAGTATAGCGAAGAGGATGCTTGTTGAAAAGGATTGAACACAGTGTTTGAAAGTTCTGAAAAAAAGAAAAACATTGATAACAATGAATGAAGCCTTAATTCAAGATATTCTTCATTGAAGTAACAGAGAAACTTAAGAAAAAACACAGTAAATCGTAAATTGGTGATTCTCAAATAGAGTTAACTTATGAAGACATTTGACGTCTTTTGCTATTTACAAATATAACTGCTATTCAATATAAAACTAGAAAACTCTTAAAAATAATTATGATTAGGGTTTCCCCCTGATAATGGGATCGACAGCACATGACAAGAACGCTGAAGTCGACAAAATTCCGACACTGAATTTCTCCAAATTTTTACTGGTTGGTTAACAAATATTTCATATGAGGTTCTTCTTACTAGGAAGGGTTCCAAACAATTCCACTAGCTTTCAAATTTTGAATCACAAAACGTGTAAGATGCTTGGTTTTCCCTCTGTGAGCTAAATCGACTGCAATATGTCAGACACAAGTAAAAATTACAGTAATTTCGCTTTAGCAACTTCCCCACGCCCAATGAACTCATCGTCTATGCTATGCTGAGAAGACGATGAGGTAGAAATCGAGTTCTATACTTTCTAGGTATGCTGTAGATGCTTATCTTTGCGCAAGAACTCCGATTTTCTATGGTGAGTTCTGTCCAATTTTATTACAATTGCTATAATTTTTAACAATCAAATTAAGGTTATTTTATAACAAAAAATAGCATTATATCTCTTCAAGTATCGACGCTGAGAGATGTAAGGTCAAAGATTAAAACTAGACATCAGAAAATGGTTTTCAAAATAACGGGAATACAACTAATGTTTAGTGCAATGTATTAAATGAAGTGCAGTGCTACGGATCTTTTTTTTTCTACCGCGTCTAGCATGCTTCTCTAGTATGCTGATAACAAGTTTCAAAATATTCCGATAAAGCAAAAGTTTTTGCTTGAACAGAGGGTAAAAATAGTTCATTTTAATTTCTCAACAAATCAAATGTTTTTATGAGTTTAAAATGTTCACTTTTCATTTCACAAACGACTCAAAACTTACCAAAAATTTTTGGACTGAAAGTCTCCGATGCGAAAGAAAACAATTAACCACATATTTAATTTATATGAAGCAAAATTTTCGATAAATTTCCTGTGATATCCTGTTAGGAGTAAGGGATTAATTCTGAGTATCCGCTGAAACGAACGTCTTCATTATTTGCCATGACGAGATCGGTCGATACAATTACTGCATGCAGAAACTGGCTTTTAGTTGTTTCTCAATGTTTCGCAATAGGTGGAATGAAATGGATTTATTTTTTTTTTCGTGATGAAACCCAATGGAAGAGAAATTTTGGATAGGAATATTCTCACATCAATAATGCCGACGTACATTTAACTTTTTTTACAATATCACTTTATAAATTATAATGCATCCATTTTTCAGAAAATTTATAATTAAACAAGTTTATTAGCGAAAAAAATGTTAGTTAACATCATTTTTTTTGCCATGTTTTTATTAACTCGCTTTCTTGTTTGTGTGTTTGTCCAGTACAAATCTTGCAATCGATTTTTAACTAACTTCCCGACTGGCTATACATTTGAAACTTTTAGAATAGCTCAGAACACGATGACAATGCATTTTTTAAATACTTTTAGCCATCTTTAAGCAGAATTAAATTCATTTTCAGTTAATTTTGTGTTTGAAAATTTCTTATAATTGCTCTCTTTATTACGCATTTGATCATTTTTTTTTCAAGTTGATGGGATAATTCATCAAAAATATTTTAAAAAAGTATTTATTAATACATAGAATTGTCAAGTTTATATGATTCAACAGAAAATTTAAAAACGTGGTGTATAAAAAGTTCTTTTTATCTTGTAATTATTATTTCTCTAGTTGCAATTTAAGAGTTAAATATTAAAAAAATATTTACTGACAAATTTCTCTGTATATAAAAAACACTAAACGTATTGCCACCCATTACAAATACCACTGGTATATTAATCATAACTCAAAACCTTCAGAAATCATTCAAAGTAATCGTGAACAGGTTTTATAAAAAGTCGTTTTTATCTAATTCTATTATCTCTCTGAAAAACTGTTACACGTCCGTTACAAGCTGCGATCGTCCAAAGATACAAAGATCATGCTCTAAAATTTTAAAATACGATTTGTGTAACCCATAAATCCTTTTGTGTAAAGCAATATCAGAAAAACCTTCCAGACGATGATAATACACAAAAACTTACAACCAAAACAATAATCCCTTAATATAATTGATGTGGACAATACTGACTTAATGGCAGTGCCGTAATTAAGCAAAAGTACAGAGATCAACACATAGAAGGGGGGGGGGTAAGCACTTGCCTTGCCCAAAATGGGGTAAGTGCGTATCTGCCCTCTATTTAATGCCTATATTTCTTTGCAACGACGCTAGGATAAGAGCAAATAACCATTTTCTTGACTATTCTTTTGCTCTTTGAAATTCTTGAATTGAAAGACGATTTCTTGAGTTATGCTTTTTTCCCCAGCTTCGGGTCTAAAAAAAGTGAAGTGAAAAGAAAAAACAAAAAGTGCATAACAGTGGAGAAGTATAGATGAACAGTTTAATATGCCAGTCCAGAAATCGTAGAAAAAAGAAGTTTTATCATATAGATTAAAGAAACAAAATTGCATTTAATGTTATTTCAAGTTGTAACCCGAGAATTGTACTTGACGCACAGCTTCTCTTCATCTTCCTACTTTCATAGGAGGGAGAACACAAACAATATCACTTCTGTCAACTGAACTGGTGCTGTCTTAGTGTGGTGTCTTAAGGGTTAAGGTTGCTGTGTACTAACCCCATTGGATTCGCTCATCTCAGCGTTAACCTATGGAAAAAATGTGGCCAAGGATTGCCGACTTGGATAGAAAGATTTTTTAAAAATTGTACTCCATAATAGAGAGAGAAATTTTACACCTTAGGGCATTTTACGATTAAATAAATGAAAATAATATTTGTTGAATCCTTTGAGTGGACTGTAGGTTCGAATCGAAATATTAAAATTAATTACAGGCTTTTCCAAAAAACGAAATTTATTTTATTTAATGCTTCCGACAAAAAGACATTCGAACTGGCGACCAATTACATCCAGTTCTTGAAGCCAACTAATGAACTCCATTGCTACGGGCAAATTTTAACCCTGAAAACGGTGCGAAGGTTACATAGAAAAACGAAGTCAGGCGTCAACAATATTTGAAAATTTTTATTATTCGAAGGAAAAAGTCTGGTATTGTGTGTTTTAAACGCCCCTAAATCCTTTGGTGGACGAAATTTATAAAATAAATCCTGTTGCAAGGTGCAGAAAAGTCCAGGCTGAGAATACCATTTTCATTTGATTATCAGCATTTATGTTGTTGTCAATAATAGACACATTTTCTACAGAGGTTAACACTGAAGTGAGAGAACCCAACAGGATTAGTACACAGCAGCCTTAAGCCGTTAGTAGTTGAACACTTCTTCAGGTATTTTATGATGGAGTCCTCACTCTCATAAGCTATGACCGCACCAAGTGACTATTTTCCCCCCAAAAATTGACTAGGGCCTAGTGGCTGACAGCCAAGTTCTCAGTTAATTTAAAATGAAATGCGTCCTCGTCATTGTTGACTTCCGTCGTTTCCATGCACGAATCCCAATTTTTGCACGAATCCCAATTTTCAATTTCATTGTCAGAATTTCTGACACTGAAAAGATCGTCATCAGATTCTAAGGAGCTTTCCCTCTCTTCTGTTTTATTTTTCTTGGTTCTTTTGGTTTAAGATCCTGGTGTTTCGTTCATTTGTAAGCAATAATAATGTCCCATGTATTACCAACAGTAAAATGAAGTAATTAATGAACAAATTAAGAACATAAATAATAATAATTTAAATCAAGGAAGTGCGTACCAGTCCACACTTGCCCTACTAACTACATCTGGACTTACCCTAGCACGGAACCGTGGCAGTTTCAGTTGGAAAATTTTGAGCCCCCACCAAACAGCCCAGTCATTAGACTTAGTATCTTTTTTATAAGCACTATTTTGAGAGAATAATACCCTTTTCGCGGGCCTAGGAGTTGAAGGAAGCTGTCATATCATTTCTGAATAGGTTGATGGAAGAAGTATATGAAAAAGGTACACAAAATCTTTCCATACGGAATGATAAAGAGTCTTAGGCCGTCCGCACACGGAGCGACTCAAAGGAAACCGAACTGGTTAGCGACTCAAATTGCTTATCGGTTGCAAACTTGTTAGTGATGCTGCTCCGCACACGGGCCGACTCAAAAGTGATTCAAATCAATAGTTTGCGACCTGTCATGGAAGGAAGAACATCATTATTCCGGGCATTATTTTTAGTTAAATTATTATCAGAAATGAATTTATTTTAAAAATCGTCACAATAGATTGTCTTTGAACAATCGTTTAAAAATGGACTGTATATATGGGCGCACATATTCCATACAACAAAAAACATTAGAATTTCATTTCATCGCTAGGCAGAAGTCACGTGACTCGTGTACGTCATTTGGCAGCTTTCGAAAAGAGCGGCTGTAACATAGATTGTGTAATAACACGCACAACGCAAGAGAAACTAGCGACTCAAGTTGCTAGCGACTCGACACGTTGAGTTGCCTGCGACTGATTACAAACGCGTTGCTGACGGGTTTGTAACCAGTTGCGCCGTGTGCGTGGCTCCATTCAATTACATAGGTTACGACTCATCACGGACTGGTTTGTGATTGGAGTCGGTTATCAGTTTCTTTTGAGTTGCTCCGTGTGCGGACGGACTTAATATCCACGATATGATATATCGGCCTGTTGGAAACTACATGAAAAAGGAGTTTGAGGTATACAGATGTCAATTATAAGTTTTGTTTAAATATTTCGGGACGTTATTCTTTAATTCTAAAATGGGCCCCATTTTCCAAACGACCTATAAATATTAGTTAAAAATGGCAGGGAAACGAATCTGTATTCAAATTTGTTTACTGCATTTCGTGATGAATTTCTTCCTAAAATTGTCTTTTTTTATAAACTTCATTGATTAAAAAACAAACTCGTACAAAAGTTTAAAAAATTGCTTTCAAAATTTAAAGTTTTAATTTTTTTTATTATTTAACTGTCAAAAACTATACGTGCTACTCTACACATTACCAATAGCTTTGCTACTGGTAACGTGCTAGTGTGCTAACTATACATTATTTATTACCTATGGCTCTGCTTATCGTACAGAGAAAGATTTCAAATTATTTGTCTCCAAGATTTACAAAAGTTTCATTTTAATAATTTTTAATCGCTTCAAATTAAAATAATTTTTTTTCTGAAAGGCTACGGAAAATATTTTCAAAAATTTTACCTTAAATCCAAAAGTTTGAAAAAATTTAATTCGATCAAAGGGAAAGCTTTAAAAAATATCATAATGATATCTGTCAAGTACTATAGACAAATCCTCATAAAGATGCCCAATCGGGTAAAATTCTCTTCAGCGCTGAAAAGAAAGGTTAAGCTTAAAAATGTTATAGCTGCTAACATAATCATCATAAAAACATGCGGTTGTTTCATGTTATATGACTCTCAAAACTCCACGGTGTATTTTAAGTCAAGAAAATAAAAATATACTGTTTGGGGACTTTTGTGTCTCCTCACAATTGCTCCCCTAATTTTATTGCTGCTGCTCCGTAACTTCTCATGCAGGTTCCACTTCAGTGGATACGACGAAAGTGATGCATCGGACTCCGATATGAAGCCCAGTTATACTTGAGGTCAGTAAATTGAAAGCCATATGAATATTGCTGTATAAAGTTATCAACGATAACATTAGGACTGCGAAAAGTACTTTAAAATTGTAAAAAACAAAGGACTAGCTTGTTACTTTCAAAACAGAAGAACAAGGACATTGCCGTCAATAATTAATTTCTAGAACAAAAGTCTGGAAGAGGGAGACAAGCAGACAAGTACATTTTCAGCATTTTAGCAGATACTACAAGATTACCTTCATTTTGAATAGCTTGTTGTCCCAAAGTTCTCGGGTCATGAATTCGAGGGGTGTATTCTCCAGAACTTCGGTTAGCTAGAAGAAGAGAAAAAACATTCATCAAAGATATCGAACGAAAACAAAATGAAGATTACAGCATGTCACAAAATCAGGAGACAAATTTTATTTTCTCATAGCATTATGATCTGCATCCAACGGCTGAAACAATAGTAGATTTTTCAATTAGGTTTTATTACACAGTTTGGTTGTGTTATAAAACCTAATAGACTGCCATGGCATGGTTATTGCACATCCTTGTATGGGCGTACATGGTGAAAAAAATCCACTATTAATTTATGAGGCATTAAAGTGGATGTTTTTGCAAATTATTAAAATATTTCCTGCAATATATCGAATGTTTTAAGTAAAAATATTTGTTTCCTGAACGTTTTATCTCACCCCTCTTATGTACAACAAGTATCCAGATCTCCAGAATAAGATGTACCTCTTTGATTTACTACAGGCACGTTTTTTCTCTCCGCTATCACTGATTTCTATATGCTATGCATTAATTAATATCTGATTTGAGAGAAATCTTTTAGGAACAATCTAGAGCAGGGTTTCTGAACCTGTGGGTCGCGACCCCCTTGGGAGTCGTGAAGAGTTTTCTGGTTGGATCGCCATGATTTTATTCAATTAAAATAACTGTTTGGCGAATTTCATCGAAAAATTTTGCCAGTATTTATTTGCCATGAAACTTTATAGCAGTGATGTTTTTTAAAAGGAAATAAGTCTCATTGCAAACTCATTTTGTTAGGAACCTACCGCCTTTATTTGGCTATAAATGAAAATCGCGGTTACTTGTTACGTACAGTACACAAATTCTAAATGCCAGTTTGACTTTCATCAGTCTGTGCCATCACTTTTGGCATTACTACTGTAGTTTCCCCAACGGAACAAAGCAATTTTATTTGGATAAGAATTTTTCTGTCTTTAATTTTATATACAAGGTGCGACCATAAAGTAACCGGATAAATTAAAAGATCAAACAATAAAATTAAAAAGGTGAAAGAATAATCACCTGGCTAGAAAGAGTGACATCTCAACTCTTGTTAAAGCCAGTTTAAACTGGTTATTTAGTCGTTTGCATATCAAAACGTCGTAGTAATTTTCATTTACTGAGAAGGCATTGTACAAACGAAATGGAACAACGTTGTAACATTAAATTTTGTTACAAATTAGGTAAATCTGCTACCGAAATTTTAGAGATGATTCGCACATTATATAGTGATGCATCGTTATCAATAACACAAGTGTATGTGTGGTAAGACCGCTTTAAATGTGGGCGGGAAAGCATTGAAGATGAACCAAAGACAGGACGCCCTTAAGCTTTAAAGGATGAGGAAAATGTGGAGAAAATTCATTCTTAAAATCAAAGACTAAGGTGACGCTGATTGCATTTTTTGGTTACAAAGTACTTATTCACCACGAATTTGTTCCTGAAAATCAAACAATTAATCAGTATTTTTACAAGGAGGTGCTTTTTTGATTAAGAAACGGTATAAGGCGAGTTAGGAAGGAACTGTTTGATTCTCGGCAATGTTTTCATTTACATGATAATGATAGGCCCCGTACAGCAATTTCTGTACAACAATATCTTGCTAGGCATTCAATTACAGTGATAAATCACCCACTATATTCTCCCGACTTATCGCCAGCTGATGTTTTTCTTTTTTCCGAAGCTGAAGATGACCATGAAAGGACAGAGAGATTTGAAAACGTCTCGGAAATGTTACGCGTATTTTGCGAACGGTTAGTTCCGACGCCTATAAACAGTGTTTCGATGACTTGGAGAAACGTTGGAAAAATTATATACACTCCTTTGGTGATTATTTTGAAGGAGTTAAATTTATTTGAAGGTGAGTAATAATTTTCTTATTTATAAAAAAATGTTCGGTTACTTTATGGGCTCACCTTGTAATTCTGAATCCATACAATAGGTGCGTTATTTTTCTTCAGGTTTTGTTCTGTTCTGTTACTGTTTTTACACACGTTTGACCGAGGAATGACATTTTTTTTAAATGTTCTCCATTTCTTATAAATTTCTTACAAATTACATCAAGCTTTTAGTTAGAATTAAACTCTTTAAAGTGCTTTTAAGGATTTATCTTTGTCGTAAAAAGGCTTTTTAAGGAAAATATATAGGGTAGGAAGTGGGCCCCGCAGGATGCGTGAAACTTATTGAATGGGGTCATGACTCGAAAATGTTGGGAAACACTGATGTAGAGGCATCGTGAGTGGTGCATTGTTGAGCATGCCTCTTCAGGAAGGTTCCGTAGGGTGGGCTACACCTCGTGACGCAGAACTGTTTGAGTCCCGGGAAACGAGTCCAGGGTTATGACTTCCTCTCTCAGAATTGACGAGACACCAGTTTAAGCTTTTGTTGGTTTCTAGATAGTCTTTGTAGCGATATCCAAAAGTTTCTTATATTAGTTTTGTCTTTTTCCGCCTGGTTTCGAGTCGTTGGTCCTCATTTATTTCTTAGCCTCTGGAGCACCCCTTTTACGGCCCTTATACCGTAACGAGGCCATTAAGCAAGTAATTTCCAGGTAATAGAAAACATTAAGTAGCATTTTCTCGGTCTTATTACACGGACCTAAACACATATATATACAGGTACAAAAATTTAAGACAAAGCAAAAATTCGCTCGCACAGAGAGCGACTCATAACTACGGGTACTTAAATTTCGCATAAAAAATGGTCGAAATTTCGCAAAAAAAGGAATTACAATATATAAAATTTCACATTTATTCGCAAAAAAATATAAATTCAAAAATTTCGCATTTATTTAAAAAAATCTCAATTTTACTTATTTAGTTAGGTGTAAGTATCAAAATTCTTAGTTAAAAGCTAACATTGTAGTAGTCTCAACATTCTCTTCCTAAAGTCTTCAGCAATAAGCAAATTTCGAGAGTGAGATCTCTCAGTTAAAGACCGTTGATGGTCTTATTAGAAATTATGTTAATAAATTATTACTACTATTACCTAATTTCGCTTAAAAAGCCGTTTATCACCACGTTTTCACCGAAAAGAAGTAAAAAATTAATTTTCGCACGTATTCGCTCATATCGGCAAATTTCGTATTTATTCGCATCTATTTCGTAGATACATAAATTACGTATCCCTACTCATAACCAACGGCGAACCCTCTCGATTCAAAAACCCTTCTCCCTCCTGAACATTCGTTCTTGAATAAATTATTACTAATTTTTACAGGTATATACATTTATCTCAGCTCAACAAAGAGTGTTTTCTAAGACCAATTTGGTTGATATGCATTCTTTCAAAAATACAATGTTCAAACGGTCTTTATTTTATATCCTCGGCTTTTAGTTACAGTACCGAGATATTACCATTTTCTCGGCATTTAAGTTGTTTCGTCGTAAATATAAGATCCCTCTTTCAGCTCACAAGGGGCAGCAGCGAAATTCGCAATGCGCTTATCTTTTATATGATCTGAATGATGGAGCATACTCTCTGAAGTATGGTTAAAAATGGCTCTAATTCTGATTGTATGTTTTATCACTTTTGGGAACGATTTCTCATCCAGTTATGTATACTTTGAATTTTCTTTTTCTTTTTTAAAGACGGTCATCAAAAGGTCTCTTTCCCCCGAGCATTCGCAAAAAAATCAAGGCAAATCTAAAAAAATATCCAAATTTAAGATATTTGGATGTATAAAAAGTACTTAGACCTAGTCTTTACCTACAATTCCGTAACCCTAGTGCTGAATCTAACGAATCTTGTTTAATTGTGTCCGCTAATATCGCGGGGACCACACTATGTATTTGATCTGTTCTGTTTTGCACCGTTTCTGTTTTACTGAATTACTAACAAACGAGAGTTGTTGTATTAGATAAATTCTTCGAGCAAGTAACGAAGAAATGAAAGAGGAGAGGGGAAAATCGCTATAAATGTGTCTGAAAAAGGACGAAAGTATGAAGATATTTTGCTCATTCTACTAGCGACAAGAAAAAGAGTAACTAATACAGCTGTTTGATCTTAAACAGGTAAAGTCTTGAATTCAACTGTAATAATGGTTTTTTTTATAATTAGGTAAAAATAAATTTATAAATTTACAATTTTCTATGAAATACTGGCGCAGACAGAACTCAGTGGTTAAGATTAAGCCTCTATTTAGAAAACGTTTTGGTTTGAAAATCGAATAAACTGTTAACTTCGTGTGCCCTGTATCCATTGAAATAAATTGCTATGACCAGTGGCGCCGGAAGAGTCAAATATAGAGGGGGACAAAGTAAAATAGAATAAAACTTTTAGACCTTTATTATTAAAAATACATATAAACGGTTATAAAAAAATAAACTTTTATGTTATTTTTCTAATCGGAGAAAAGTAATGAGAGATTTCTGTTTTGAGAAAATCTATTAATTACTTTTTCAATAAATGTGTCTTTATTTTTACTCACAGATTCTCTGTGAACGCTAAGCATACAGAGACCAGAAAGTCTCTCTTGAGACATGGTTGATCTCAACCAGGTTTTTACCCCGTCGGAGCGTATTAAAAGATCTTTCAATTGTTGTTGTGGTAGGAGGTAAGGCTAAAAAAATTTGTAATGCTTTTTTGATGCAAGGAAAGAACTGGCAATGTTTATCTATTAATTCAACAACCTCGATATCAGTCTCAGTATTGTTACTTTTGACTTTTGAAACCCACATTTCTTTCCAAGTTTCGGCTTCACAATTCAAATTTTCAATTTCATACAGTTTTGAGATGTTATGAATTTTGGATTTTAGCAAACTAAAGGTTTATGCCTGTATTATTAGTTGCGGGTGAAAAATAGACAGAGCAAATGCACTATCCGTCTCTTGGGAAAATCAGACTTCAATGGACTATATAATTGAATCCAGATATGTAGTAAATAAAGAAATTCGAAAATAATTTTCAGCACTATCAGTAGAGTAGTTAGCCCTTTGCGTTTGCGTGTCAGCTAATCTAGGTATTTTAATATCAATGTCAAATTTTCATTGTCAAATTGACTTTCGCGGAAAAAGTTAATGACTTTTTTTATAGTAGCTACTGAATTTTTTACATCCTGGATTTTATTTAAGTCGTTGACCACCAAGTTAAGTCTGTGTGAAGCACAATGAAAAAAGAGAGCTTTGTTATATTTCTCACGAATTATTTTCTGCACTCCGTTTTCGCGGCCTGCCATTGTTGCAGAACCATCAAATCCTAATCCTACGACCTTTTGCATACTTAAGCCATAATTTTCGCAAGTTTGTAATATTGCTGATGATATACCTTCTGCATTCATGGAACTAAGTTAAGTAAATCCCAAGAATCCCTCACGTACTGAATTAGTATTTTTATCCACGATTCTTACTCCTATCGAGAGCTGCTCAACACCAGAAATATCAGCAGATTCATCAGCTAACAATGAAAAACCTTCACTGGCGTTCACTTCTGTAATAATTTCTTCTCGAATAATATCACCACAAATCTTAATTCATTCATTCTGAGTCTGGTGAGAAGTATATTTAGCATTTTTTGCACAATTTTCCAAATGATCTTTTAATACTAAATCTCCGCTCTCTACTCTAAAATTTAGGAGATCATCAAAATTTCGAGTGGTTTTACCACGGAGAGGTAAATCGTGGGTACCACAAAAAATTATAGTGGAAATGATTGGCATAAGTTTTTCTCGATTAGACTTACTTTGTTCCCGTTCATAGCTACTGAGCTGTTCAGTGACACAAGTACTTTTACCCTCCATAACATGTCGAAAGTTTACAGCTTTAATTGTCGATGAACGATGCCACTCCGAACACATATGTTCTTTTGCATTTTCATGGAAGTCTTTGTAATTCTTGAAAGGTTTTACAATGAAAGATCCAAAAAACCCTCTTCTTAAATTCGGTCGAAATGTAACACACGTTTTACAAAGTCCACCCTTAAGTTTACTGGAATAAGCTAACCAATCGTAATTTTGTAACCATTCGTGACGAAAAACTCTTTTTCCATCTGAGTCCCTTTTAATATTGTAAAATGAATAGGGAACAAAATGTCGAGTCAATAACGCATATCTTGTTTCATCGGAAATAGAAGCATGCTTTTCAATAAAATCTCCTATATCTAAAGGATGAATATGAACAGTACGATTTTCACCAACACCAGATAATGACGTCGTATTAGATTCATGATCAACATCAAAATGTAATGACCCAAAACTTTCACTCACTACTGCTAAGCTAGTAACTATGTTAGTAGATGTACTAGGTTCTACTTCTAATGGTTCAAGAAGCTTCGATTTGTAATTACTGTCAGTTTTTTTCTTAAAAAAATTTCTTATATCCATGATTTCTAAAAATTAAATACCTATTGATATTTTGGTATGTCGAGCAGTAAAAATAAAATATGATTTCATAAAATAGGAAAAATCGTTAAGCAGAATAGTAGAAAACTCCTAGGTTTTGTTTCACTCTAATCCTTTGCCAGAAAACAACAATTGAAAAATGAACTTAAAAAAATGATACAAATCATCTACTTTAAAATTCTACGTAATTAAACTACTGTGAATATGTTTCATTGTATTTTGAACAACAACACCTATTATCCATATTATTTAAAAGACGACTCTTACCTTATGTAAGCAACGTGTTGTGTCCATGTAAGAAAACCGTCAAGAACACACAAACTTCCGAGCGGTATTTGAGAGACTCCGAGCGTTGAGCCTTTCAATGTGTAGAATTGCCCGCCTACGTGAATGGGGCAATATTCTTTTGCTGGGATCCCATGCAGTGAGGATGTGATAAAAAATGCAGTTATGAGGAATGAAAACTTTTATGATTTTAAGGAATGAAAACATACGAAATCCGCACAAAGTCCCCTTGCTGACGCTGCACCTTCTATTGTTCAACTGTCCCGTGAGGCACGTTCTGTACTTTACACTTTACAATTCAAATTTGTAGAGTAGCACTTATGAAATGTCTTAAAGGCCCTATCACACGTCAACGTGTACGCGTTTCAAATGCATCGGATTCAAGATTCCCTTTCGCGATGCAAAAACATTGTGTAGGGTTTCTTTTGAATTGCAAAAGCAAACGTCTGGCATTGGCGTTTAAACGCACTTGCGCACCTAAAATTGGCGATTAATCGCTCCTGCGTATATGGAATGACGTTTATCGCGCTTGTGTTAACGAGTGTGAGGTTGCAATTTAGTATTCAGTTTTGTTAGGCTTTATGATTTTAAATGAAAATTCTAATATTTTACGAGCGCTAGCTAGGTAGAAACAAAAAATTAAATTTTCCAGGGGGGGGAAGTGCCCTCCCTTGCCCCCCCTTTCCGGCGCCACTGGCTATGACACTCAACTTTTTTCTCTTCTGACTTTCATTGGGTATAGGAAATTTTTCCACAAAATTTTCTATGGAATTCTAACCTAGTGATTGGCTGCGAATTTCGGGTTGGGCAGCAAAAGCTGTAGAACAGGCTGGAGTTTCGAAAGAAGATGGGCCTGCTCCAGGTTCTGCCTGTGTTGTTAAGTTTAGCGAAGAGGATGCTTGTTGAAAAGGGTTGAACACAATGTCTGAAAGCCCTGAAAAAAAGAAGAACCTCGATAACAATAAATGAAGCATTAACTCGATAAATTCTTCATTGAAGTAACAGAGAAACTTAAGAAAAAATACAGTAAATAGTAAATTGGTGATTCTCAAATAGGGTTAACATATGAAGATATTTGACGTCTGTTTCTAACGACAAATAAAAGCATAGCTTCTACTAGTATTCAGTATCAAACGCTAAAAACTCTTAAATCCAATTCTGATTATGGTTTCACTGTAATAATGGGCTTGATAGCATAATTGTAGAACAAGAACGCTGAAGGCGATAAAATTCAGACAATGAATTTCTCCAAATTTTTCCTGGGTGGTTAATAAAACTTGCACATAAGACCTTTCTTAATAGGAATCCACTCATTTCATTAACAGATAAATCTCTAAATTTTGAATCACAAATCGTGGAAGATGCTTGTTTTACTCATTGTGGGCTAAATTTACAGCAATATGCGAGATACAGTAAAAATTTAGAGTGATTCCGCTTTAGCAACTTTGTCGCCTCTTATGTGCTCGTCGTCTATGCCATGCCATAACGGCGAAACCAAGTTTAATGGGGCTGAGTAAGCCCCATATGTTGATCTTTGTACATAAACACAGTTTTGAAAAGTTGGCTTCATTCGATTTTATACTAAATGCGATAACTTTTAAACAATCAAAAATAAATATGAAAAAATAGCTTTTTATCTTTTCAAGTATCGAAGCAGAGAGACGTGGCTAAGATTAAAATTATGCACTGGAAAATAGTTTTCAAAATATGGGGAATGCAACTAATGTTTAAAATGCAATGTATCGAATGAAGTATAGTGATACGTATCATCCATCCATCTACCGCGTCTAGCAAGCTTCTCCAGTAAGCTGGTAACAAGTTTTAAAATAGTCAGATAAGCAGACTTTTATGCTTGAATAGAGTAAGAAGCAACAGTTTATTTTTTTCTCTAAACAAATCAAGTAGTTTTTATGTGTTGAAAAATGTTCACTTCTCATTTCATAAACCACACAAACATTATCATCAATTTTTGGACTGAAAGCCACCAATGCGAGGAAGAAAGAATTAACCACATATTTAATTTAAATGAAACTAAATTTTGAAATCCTTTTGTGCGCTGTCCTGTTATGTAGTAATGCTATTTATAAAATGGTGTAGTTATCAGACTAAGAGAGTAATTTTGAGTATTCGCTGAAAACCAGGGTCTTGGGTTTTCATTATTTGCCATGATGAGCTTTATCGATACAATTAGTGCATGTAAAAACTGGCTCTTCGTTGTTTCCCTCGATGTTTGCAATCGGTGGTATGCTATAGAAATTGCACTCTTCGAGAGAAGGGTTCTCAGAAGCATCCTTGGTGGTGTCAAAGAAAATGGCCTATGGCGGAAACATTTTAATTCAGAAATTTATAGATTTTTTAAAGAGCCCGATATTATTAAAATTTTAAAATTAAAAGAATGAACTGGGCCTCTCATATTACTAGAATGGATGAAAAAATCCAGTAAAGAAGATTTTGTTCCAAGACCCTTTACTAGTCGGAAAAGAGGAAGGCCAAAACTAAGATGGCTCGACTCTGTTGAATCAGATTTTAGAGTGATTGGGAGTGAGGAACTGACAGACCAGGTCTATAAATAGTCTATCCTGTAGGAACAATATTCAACTGAAGGCCCTGGCCCACCCTGGGCTGTCGTGCCAAATATCATGATGATGATGGTATGCTATGGGTCATTTTGTTTATTGAGGTGGAAACCAATGAAAGAATATAAAAATATACGAGTATTCTCATATCAATATGATAAAAAATCCCGCATGCATTTAATTTGCTTATATGCATGCGGCAAGCTTATATGCATTTGCTTTATGGCTTCAATGCAACCACTTTTCAGAATCAAATTTGTATTTTATTTATTTACAGGCATTTTGTAATGATTTTTCTCTCTCTTCAAATGTGTCTTTTTTTATAAGTTAATTGATGATTAAAAACAAATGCGAAAAACAAGAATTTTTGAAAAAAAATTGAAACTAAAAATGCTTTAAATAACAAAATTTAAAGCATATATGGTGTTTGACATATCTGTCGAAAACTACATGCTTCATTACAAATTGCCAATAGCTCTGTTATTGCTAATGTGTTAGGTGTGCTGATGTTACACTATGCATTTCCAAGGGTTCTGCTTATTTTTCATTTTCGTACAAAGAAATATCTCAAAAATCTTTGTCTCAAAAATTTTTCAAAAATCTTTTGTGAATTTTTTTAAAATCCTAAAGTTTTATTTACAAAATTTTTAATCATTTCGAAGGTTATTTTTGCTTTCTTCTAAGTAGTGGGGGGAAATGTTTTAAAAATGGTTTACTCTAAATCCAAATTTAGAAGAATTTTTAATGAAAATCGAAAGAAGGAAAGCTCTGCAAAATACCATAGCGATATCTGGCAAGCAATTTTAGATAAATCTTCTTAAAGATGTCCAATCGGAGGAAATTCCCTTCCGCGTTGAAAAGAACGGATGTATGCACATACAGTAGCGCATAAAAAAATGCTATATTTGGCGACATTTCATCACAGAAACTTGCGGTCGTTTATGTTATTTGATTCTGAAAACCCCATGGTGTGTTTTAAGTCAAGAAAATAAAAATATACTTTTTTGTGACTTTGTGTCCTCCACACAATTGCTCCCCTTATTATATTGCTTCTGCCGCGCATCTTCTAAGCCGGTTCCACTTCAGTGGGCGTGACGTATGAGCCTCTGATATGCAGGCTAGGTCAGAAAAATTGGAAGCCGTATGAATATTGCTGTGTAAAGTTATCAATGATAACATTAGGGCTGTAAAAAATATAGTGTGCTTCACTTGGTAGAGGTCTTGAATATTTTGTAATAACTCTCGCTGAGATAAACCATACAAATACGCTACATATCGTGACACACGTAATCGATTGCATTACACGCGATGTTGGAAGTTATCTCCGCTCACTTGTATATGAGCAGCTGAAAATCTCTTTGCCATTTACCAAACACCACTCCGTGATTAAAAAGTTGGGGTGTGGGGCGCAATGTTTCGGTTGTGCATCATAGACCATATATTCTTTGACATCACCATAAGCGCCGAAATGTACATGGACATTTTTTAACAGTTCGTGAATCGACAAGATGATCGTGCGTTAACGGAAGGTTACCATCAGCAAGATGAAGCAAATTGTAAAAACATCGGCAAATAGCATGGTGGAAATAGAGTCCTTCGGCAACAGGGTAATTTCAAAGGGGCTTTGGGCCCACCATGTTGTCGGATCTGACACCACCAGACGTCTTCTTTTGAGAAAAGTCTATCGGAATAAGCCTCGCAGTGTGGCAGATTCAAGGAAATATCCAACGTGAATTGCTGTTATTCCCACCGATATCCCAGCCAATACGTCCAGGAACATGGACGGCCGCGTCGAAATGTGTCTGGCAGAAAACATAGATCTTTTCCAGCATCGCATATATTGCAATCGATTACACATACGTCAAGGTATGTAGCGTATTTGTTTGTTCCATCCTAGCGAGAGATATTACAGAATATTCGGAACCTCTGCCAAGTGAATCCTCCTATACTTATAAATTGTAACATACAAAGGACTAGCGTGTTACTTTCAAAACAGAATAATGGCATTGTCGTGATAATTTATTTCTAAAACAAAATTCTGGAACAGGGAGAGAAACAAACAAGCATATTTTCAGGAATTTAGTAGATTCGACAGATTACCTTCATATTGATTATTTTGCTGACCCAGAGTTCTCGGGACAGGAATTCGAGGGGTGTATTCATCAGAAATTCGGTTAGCTGGAAGAAGAATTTGCATTCATCAAAGATATTGAGCGGAAAAAAAGAAAAAGAAAACAAGTTACAAAATCAAGAAACAGATTCAATTTTCTCATAGCATTATAATCAGGGCAGCTAAGAATATTCTCTTTTTGAAATCTCGTATTTTGGCAATAAAAAATGGCTTTGCAAATTACACCTGTCGCTTACCAGATGTTCTGGGATGACTTGTAGAAATGGGATATGACTGCAGAGGGATGATATTGGTATGTTTGTGACTTAAAACACATTACCCACAAAGCGTAATAATCAATACTCATACATTTAGTCATCTTAAAACCCCTTCAAAGAAGCCCAGTTTTAAATACTAACCTTACTCTCTTTAATAAGGATGTGCTTCTAAAGAATACATTTAAAAAACCATCATTTAAAATTTTTCTGGGTAAAAATGTAAATATTTGATGTGTACTTATAATACAAAGACACTTGAAATCGGCTTTTTCTTAGCTTAAACTACAGTGACTTCTTACAGTTTATAAAATAAAAATACATGTTGGGGAAAAATAACATACCTCTTGCATTAGTGCCTTCAGGATTTTGGAGTTTCTATAATGTTCTCCTCATTTCCAGGAATTTTTTTCTCTTTTGAGGCAATAACTCTGGCGAATCTATCAATACGAATTGTGATTAGCAACTTTTTCTTCCAAAAAAGTGTTGCAAATTAATACAGATAATCTCTACACCAAATACCATAATTTACTCCATGTGGCAAAAAATTGATTAAAGATTTAACGTCTTCAGAATTGCCAGTATGTAATCATGTCAAACTTTGACTGCATGTGTTAAAATTTTTAAATATAAAATGTTACGTTGCATTTTTAATGACAATAAAGACTGTTCATCTATCTATAATGTCATTCAAAATTGTATACGCCCTTTTGAAACATGTACTTGTAAATTCCTATTGTAAGGAAAACTCATCTTCAACTTCTTTAACTTCACCTGGATAAATTTTCCAATTTTTTTCTCTTTTTTTTTATAGTGCTAGGTGCCAGAACAATTGATGTATTGATTGACTACAAATGAAAAAGTTCAAATTGAGCGTTTAAGATCGAATGAAGTCTAAAAATGTATTTTAACGAAGGATTACGTTCTTCCATTACGCCCTATGGGAAAGGAAAATTTCAGACGCTAAAACCGTCCGTACCTCGCGAGTTATAATTTTGGCAGCGCGTCAAACCCAGTCGATCGCTTGGACAGTTAAACAAAAAAGTACTCAAGATGCGTCAAAATTTGGCATAGCATATATGTATATTAGGGTAGAGTGAAAAAGGCAAAAAAAAATTTTTTTTTAGATTTTAATACTTTCTGACTCAACAAATGGTGCTGTTTGGCAAAAAAGAAATTGCAAAAAAAATCCCAGCGCAATCACCTCATCGTCTTGAGGTTCCACACAGGTGGTCAAAGAAAGGAATATTAACGTCAAAAGTAAAAAAATCAATCTCGTTTATATAATTTTAATGTTTACAATAGCTCTATTTCTGACATCAAAAACAGTTCTAATTATAAAAAAGAAACAGGAAAACACTGTCGTTTCAAAAAATATACTAACTTGCAATTTACTTTAATCAGTCTTCAACTTTGGATTTTACATGAGTGCCAAAATAATTATCTTTGGTGTCAAATTTTGGAATTTCCTCTCCTGACTTGATTCCACTGCGAATGTATCCATCCCTGGCTTCTGCTCAACATGTTACCAATGATGCTTGGGTTACCAGTCACACATGCCTATCTACTGCTTGAGAAGGGTAAGGGAGGTTCTCTATTTCAAATTGTGAACAGTTTATAATCATGCTTGCTATGTCTTCATCACTGAGGTTCATGTAGATGTGGTTCCAAAGGATTGTCCCAATTATCATCTAAAAATATTCCTCTGCTCCGAAATTTAAATTGGAAGACGAATTGACGAATTTTACCCTTCCAGTCAGTTTTTCTTGCTTTCAGTATTCTTCTGAGGCCAAGTTCTCGAATATGTGATCATTCCCTAACAGAATTGCTAACAGTAATGTTTTAGAGTGAGCAAATAAGTGTTCCTCTGGACTAACTTTGTGAACGATTTGACTTAAATATTCTGACAAGAATGAGCTTTTTTGTATTTTGATCAGTCCGTGCAGGTGACGTGCTCCATGAGTAGCTCTTGGGACTTTCTTTATTTCAAACCAGGATGGCACGTAAACTTTCATGACATATTCTACTAGGTGTTCTGTTGGTTCGGCAGTCGACACATATAGACGCAAATTCTGTTGGCTATAGTGAGTCATCTTGAATGAGACATTGTTCTGGAACTTCTGTTTGCTAAATCTGGAAGGCACTCTCCCAAGGATACTGCCCTAGAAATATCGAAAAGGTATTTTTAGTCTGTACTGGTCTTTTTTATCAATTTCAGCAGAGCAACTGGAATAGAAACAAAACTTGTCACAGCAAGGGTTTCGCACGTTGGCACAGATTTTCCTATTGTTCCGAAAAACTGTGGCCCAGACGTCTTTCCGTCAATCTGGAAAAGGTGGTGAAAAGGTAGTTCATTAGTATGCAATAAGCATACAAACCAGTGTAATTTATGGCCAACAAAGATTTCAAACCATCTAACTGCGCCATTTTTATTGCCAACGTTGACGTTCGTTCCATCACACCCAACGACAACCAGTTGCGAAAGTGTAATCCCTTTCTCTGTAACAAAGTTGATGATGCTTCGTATAATATCCGCACTAAACCCAGAATCCAGAGTCATATGTCCTATATAAACAGAACCAGGTTCTGACAACAAAGCAATATGTTCTTCCACAGCTATAGTCCTATATAGAGAACTTCCCTTCTTTTCTTGCACTATAGTGTTGTCCTTTCTTCCATCGAAGTAGATGGCGTACAAAGACTGTGTTACTTGTGTAGAATTAAGCTTTGATCGTCCTTTCTACGTTCTCTCCTCCCTACGATACAATCCCTATATCACGAAGCACACTGGACGCAATGATAGCAGCTGACCTATCCGATACTCCCGTGCTACTACAAGCAAAGTCTAGATTTGGCAGTAATAATCTCATATGTACGAAATTTCATCTCTAGCACTGACATTTGACAATAAATATCAATATTAATATTAATTATTAAACAATTAATATTAAATATTAATTAATATTAATTTACAAATGAATTAATTATTCAATTAATTAATTAATATTATTTTGATAAAAAGGCATTAAAAACTTTAAAAAAAGGCAATACAAATATTCACCTGAGGTGTGGAACCTCAAGATAGCACCATTTTGAGCTGAAATCTGGAGAAAATTTGTTCCAGCCAGTTTCACACCAAATAATGACACAGGCAATGTGACTTTTGGGGAAAAGTTTTTTCGCTCCACCCTAATGTATATATATATATACGTACATATATATAGATACATATATACATACAAAAGAGGTAAGCAACGATAAGTAATCCTACATTAATAACCCGCGGTAGTTTCGTTAGAAGAGACTACCTGAAATTTTTTTCTTTAGTTGCTGATGTCTGTATGTTTGCAACTGTTGAATGAGACATAACAATCCTTGGTCCCCAATAGTTTTCTAAATAGCCTTATCGTTTCGCTTCTGCAACATTTTAGAACAGACAATTTTTACCAAACAAAATTGCGATTTTTTTTTTCATTGTTAACCCTGATGTTCTGTTCGGATCTATTTGACCCGAAACAAATTTTCAGTGTATAAAATCTGAACCATCAGTGATGACGGTGTTAGATACTGTGACTTTGTTTCTATATAAGAGTATTAAATTGTCATAAAATCTCTTTACATTATTTTTATGTTTTGATTACTGTTTTTAAGTTTGTTACACGTATACTTTTCCGGTCAATACGACGCGGTGCAAAACTGCTATGATATTCCGTTACTCCCTTACATCCTTATAACAGTTTT
Organism: Dolomedes plantarius; assembly: GCA_907164885.2. Classification (NCBI taxonomy): domain Eukaryota; kingdom Metazoa; phylum Arthropoda; class Arachnida; order Araneae; family Dolomedidae; genus Dolomedes; species Dolomedes plantarius. The sequence continues at coordinate 48,671,901 of OU015500.1, read as the reverse complement.
TACTGCTACAAATGACTTACATCCTTCTAACAGCATTTCCTGATTTTTTGTAATCTTCCCATAATCTCTAGATATAAAAATGTTTGTTTGTTTGTTTGTTTGTTCATATTTTATGCGCTGCCGTACCGTTCATCCGATTGCGATGAAACTTGGTCAACTTATTGCTAGAACTTGCGCGATGGTTATAGACTAATTTCATTCTGCTACGACGTTCCATTCCTGAATTATGTTAGAAGTATCAACGGATATTGAAAATCGCCAAGAAAATCGCCAAATTTCCCCAGATATTTTTGTTCAAACCATTGTAACATTTCATTGTTGCCAATTAATTTATAACATTTCAGTAAAAATAAATAGACATGAATTAAAACGTGATTTGTTCATATATTGGCGCATGCAAGAATGAATTTGATATATTATTTTCATGTACGTGGCAAAGCCGGAATGTTTCTTTTTAAAAATGAAAATATAAGGATGGAAAGTCATTCATTTTCAATGAATGTGTTATCTATCCATTTCATGAATTGAAACTATCCCAAGCTACCTGTTCAAACTCAAATATACTGCAGGACACGTTCACTTAGCTAGAAACACGTGCGTTTAGCCTTGACGCGATGATTTATATAACTGAAGTGACATTGAAACATAGCAGAGGATTTAGTTTTGAGAAATCATGAAATACGTGTATATTATAATTAAGAAAGTCTGAAAGTGACATTGAAACGTAGCAGACGATTTAGTTTTGAGATAGAATTCCGAGCATGAAATACGTGTATATACTTTTTCTATAATAATTATCAGATTTGCTGTGTTTTAATATTGAATGTGATCTAAATCCATTCAAACATTATTGATTATTTTTCTGTAATAATAAATCCATTCAAACGTTATTGACTAGCTGTAAATTAATGCTTTAAAATGCCCAAAAAAGACGAGAGCAACTTTTAATCCTGCAGAAGTAAGAGGAAAATGTCAAAGATTGTTGAGAAATGAGCAATGTGATGAAAAAAAAACAGAAGAGTGCGAAGCCAACAGAATTCGAAATGCAGTTAGACGCACAAAAGAATCTGAAGAAAAAACATTCCCAAGAGCTCGAAGGTAACAGAATTCGAATTGTAGTGATCCGAAGCAGTGAGACTGATGAAGAAACTTTTAACGCGTCGAACATACGATTGTCTTCGAGCTTCAACATTGAAAGGAGAGGAAAGCGATGAACAACGACAGCACTGACAACAAACTAATGCTATTTGCTACCGCAAAAGAATTTTAAGTTATGCAGCAGTTTCTCATTCGGAAATCGCATTTGAATGTTGGTTGTTTGTGAGAAGATTGTGCGCGATATTGCTACTCGCATTGATCGGAATCCAACGACTGTCATGCTAATATGGAATCGATGGATTCAGGAGGATCATACTGAAAGCCATTCAGTATGGGCCTGTTCACATAGGAGTCCGTTGCGTAGCGTTAAGGAAAAGATGACGTTGAGACGAAAATAAACCAATCATAGCCGCTAAAAATTTCATTGCTAATCGTTTGGAGGCCTATGATTGGTTTATTTTCGTCTCAACGTCATCTTTTCCTTAACGCAACGCAACGCAACGCAACGGACTCCTATGTGAACAGACCCTATCTCAACGGCCTCCTGCCGCTAACACCCGAGAGGACAGACATGTTGTCAGGTCATCCTTTCAGGATCGTACTACCACATCACGGACCTTGAGTCAAGAAATGGGCTTGTTTGCAGCACGACAAGCATCCGCACAAACAGTGCGACGATGCCTGGAGCAGCATGAACTGTCTGCATGGCGACCATTATTGCAGCTTCCCTTGACACTGCAGCATAGAGACGCGCGGTGACAGTGGGGCGCCCACTCCTGCATTCAACGACAAAACTGGATGCAGAAGTGGCACCACGTCGTCTTTTCAGACGAGTCCCAGTTCTGCGTGCAGCATCATAATGGATGTATCTGTGTCTAGAGGCACCGAGGAGAACGAACGTGGGCTGCTTGCATTCGATATCGTCATACGAGCCCTGCACCTAGTGTGATGGTATGGGGAGCTGTTGGGTACTTGACACGAACACCTCTTGTTCGCGTCATCGGCTGTCTGAACAGCCAGTGTTACATATCTCAGATCTTAAGGCCGGGGCTGTGCCCTATCTTCGAGGCCTCGGAGACGTCATTTTTCAACAAGATTACGCAAGACCGCATGTTGCCCTTCGTTTTCTCACCCACTTCGACACAGAGAGTGTTCGACTGTTTCCCTGTCCAGCACATTCTCCAGATCTCTCACCCATTGAAAACATCTGGTCATGGGTTGTTGAGCGACTGGGCCGCCACCGCTCTCCAGCCACTACGATTGATGAAGTGTGGCATAGACTTGAAGCAGCATGGAATGACTTGCACGTATCTGTCATCGAAACCCAGTTCGACTCGATGCGTAACTGGGTTAGAGCCGTTTTAGCTGCCAGAGGCGGCAGCAGTGGGTACTAATTTCGGACCCTGTATACCCTAAAATTGCCTATAAATTTAATAGTGTTTTCTTCCTACTATGCTGTATACGTAAAATATGTAGTTTTATATTATACAAAGTATATTAATGTGAAATAAATTTCTGTGTTTCGTAACCTATTTCACTTTAATTTTACAAAATCTTAGTAAGCATCATGGTTAATAGAGAATAGGGTCAAGAAAGGAATTTTAAAACTACAACATTTCTGAAAATTGAAGATTGGGTCATATTGACCCGAATGGTACATTGGTAAAGTAAATACGAACAAAACACCAGGGTTAAATTACTAATTATTTGACATGAAAATTATTTTTACGACATTTTAACTAGTGATATATTCATTGTTGACTTTTGTAACTGTTAAATTATGAGAGACGGGTGAGGGTAAAATACAACTAATTTTTGAAAAAAGAAAATCCTTAAAATTATGAAAGAGGAAACAAATCTTTTACCGCTTTGCCATGGGAAAAACTGAAAAGAGCAAGGACTGCCTCTATCTTGTCCTTCACCTGATCTTCTGAGTTGGATAAAAACTTGAGCAGGATGTAGAATATTTACATTGTAATAAGGAGGTGTTCGGAAAGTAATAGCCACTTGCTTATGAACATCAGTGGGTTTAAATTCAGCCTGTGCTTCCCACACAACTCTCGAGTTTTGTGTTTCAAAAAACCATATCTGAACGTCATCTAAAACATAAAACAATATAAACCTTATAACTATAACTGTCTATGGGGAAAAATAGAAGTTCTTTCAGTGTGATTAATTCAAAATACTCGATTCTGTAAAATAGTACTATTCGTAACTAAATTATACATATATTTTGCGCGTATTAGAGTATCGAATATGTGAGAAATATCCACATAACCTGGACTTTAAATTACAAAAAATAAATTTCTAATCAACATTTGAGAATCGTGCGAATGAAATGAAGGAAACACATTAGAACTTTGGTTTAAAAAAATCACAGCACAAAAGTAAATCAATATTTAAATTTTGCTGAAATATTAACAAAGTCCATGCTGAAGAAAAGAATTTTCGATTAACACCGACATTAAAGATACCGTAACAATGAGATGTGCCACGATTGCCTTAGAAGTTGCAAATTATGTTTCGTTGATTTAAAAGCAAAGAGTCAACTGTGTTGCCTTAAGAGCTGCTGGCAAATATTTGAACGATTATTTTCAAAACAAGCCATCAGGTAGAAACCTTTTAAATATAATATCTTCATAGGGCTCCCCGAGTGACTTCCCCCTTCCCCTCCTAAATTTTAGAATGGGCTCGCGATTTATCCATCAGGGTGTCAAGTAACCATGTATGTAAGAAATTTCTAGAGAGGAGGGAAAAAGGCATGATATCTAATTAGGATGAGCTTAATTTATATCTTGCTGGAAAGACATGATTCTCTCTCTTTTCTATCGAAGGACGCCATGGCGACATCTAGCAAAATAACAAAGATACACTACCTACCAATAATTGCTCGGACACCTATGAATTTAACTTATTTTACATATTTTGAGATCGCCGCTAGGTGGACGACTGGGATATAAGTATAAAAATGTAATGGTTGAATTAAGTAGTTGATTAGAAGTGGTATGGCAACTCGTAGTGAGTTCAGTGATTTTGAAAGGGGAGTTATCGCTATATATATAGAATGTCTATGCCTGTCATTTGCGTTGAGTTGGAGAATCCAAATTCAACGTTAGTCAATGTTATCAGCATGTCAAGACATTTCGCCATTACTAGCGCCAGAAAGCCTCCAGGTAGCAACCGAAACTGGTGAGGGAGGAGGGCGCTTGTTAAAACGTATAACCAGAAAAAACCATCGAACCTCGGCCAAAAACACCCAGCAAGAATTCCAGGGCAGCGCTGGTACTTCTATCAGCATCAATATTGTCCGAAAAAACTTCATTCACTTGGATATCAAGGCAGACTGGCAGTACATAAGCCACTTATCACAAAACCAAATTCGAGGACACGATTAGCATGGTGCAAAGAGTGTAAAAACTGGATTATAGACCAGTGTAAAACAGTCTAATGGAGTGACGAATGAAGATTCACATGTGACCATTTAGATGGTAGAGTATGAATATGGAGGCAGCGTGAAGGACACCTATTACCGGGGAGTGTAGTACCAACTGTTAAGTTCAGAGGTGGAGTTTTCGTCTGAGGCTCTTCCTGCTGGTACGTCTTGAACCACTGGTTGTTGTTCCTACTACCATGACGGGAGATCGGTACATTGACATTCAAGAAAGTCCCACTGTCCATACACTATAGCAGTAATACGGAACTGACGATTTTCTTTACCACGATGACAAGGTATTCATATCATTCAATAATGTATTGAATGATATTTATGTCATTTCAACAAATTAACCACAGAAATCCCTCTTTTATCCAATTTTCGACTGTTTAGAAAAGTATAAGAGGCACTGATCAAAATTTTAAATTCGTCTACACAGTTTTATGCTTTCTGATATGGTTTGGCCCCAACCGAGCATTAGAGAAAAAAAAAGAGAATACAGTAGAGAAAAGGAAGGGGATAAATTTCGGGATCTGTGTTCTTAACAATACGTTAAATTTCTACATACCTTTTTCGATGTGTTCACACAGAAGGATAACTTCAGTGCCTCCAGTCACTGGAGCAGAACAATGACTTAATCTCGTAATTGTCAAATTACTCACAGATTCTGAAAACAAAAACATAGCCTGATATGCAGATAAGTCGATTGGATATATAAAATAAACTATCGCAAGACACTGAATTTCATTGCAACCTACTTTTATCACGGATCGGATGAGAAACGATAGGTTTTAGAACAGTAAAGGAATTATCAGCTCGACGGATGAAAACTTGGAAGCATAATCGTAAAACTTTGAAGCTAATACCGGTCAGATTACTGAATCCAGCTTTGAAAAGAAAGAAAAAACAGAGTTAGTAACAATCTAGATTGAGATATTTGCATTTTCCTTCTTATGATTTCAATGTACTTACACATATAAGCTATGCGGGTTCGTAGTAGCCAAGTGGTAGCGAGTCGGCTTTTGGTGCTGAGGATGCTCGAATCGAATCCTGAGAAACGCAATTCAGTATCTCCGTGTCTAAGCGGGATATGCGCACGTTTAACATGTAGACCTGAAAGTCCCTCTACGAGGTCAGATAGCGTGGGAGAGGGTACGATCCCCTAGATGTCGCCCCTGGGGTTGCTCGGTCAAAATGGAGGTGATACCTGGCTAAATCGGATTCCGACCCTTGTGGTGCCATTATAATCGAAGCCACACCCTTCAGCCCGGTAGCCTATATGGACCTGGTGTGGAATACTTCCGCCAGGGGCCATTAGAACAATAACAACAACATATAAAATATGCACATATATTCACATATGTTCACAATATTCAGAATATTCGTTTCAATAATTCATGAAACCGAACAACGTGATATATTTAAGAACGGTCTGCACAAAAATGCTCACAAGAACGGGGGTTCTGCATTTAGAGAAGTAAAAAAAAAATTGTTTTACACCGATTTACATGACATGCATGACGAGAGAGATGTATGCAAAGAAATGTTTAATTCAAGAAGTAGGGTCTATACCGCTAGCAACTCAAAATGAACGCAGACTGTCTCAGTCATTAATTAGTACGAGCAAAACGTCAGAAATTTATTTTTGTGATGATGAAATTGGTGGATAAAGCAATGGTCGAGAAGATCTTTTACTTCAGCCAGAAATCCGTAATGGAAGCTTTTCGAAAATTTCCAAAATACAAAAGGCTGTCAGTGAATCAATCTTTATTTAAGTAGATGACCATGACAGATTGTCCCCTGATTTCATTTTAAGTTCTAAAATTATTTAATATTTAATACATGATAATTATTAGAATTTTTAACTTGACAACAACGAAAAGAATTTAGATTACAAATACACAACATTCGACGCTCAAATAAGTATAATTACCTCTCAGAACAAAACCGGGCAGTTTCGCAAGAGAAACATTACAGTTTATAAATTTTAAAGAAGCTGCATTTAATTTCCTCCTAGGTGGGTTCTTTCTATTAAGCATGATAAGCAAAATTCGAGCAAGCGTTACCATGGGATTAACTCTAAAATACCAATTATGTCCTTCTTTCCAATGCGGAGGCCCTTTGTCGGATAGACATTCGCCTGTTGTTATCCACCGCAATTTTTGCTGACTATTTTATTATGGGAGCTCCATATAAGCGGACCAGCATTGCTCCCTATGAAGGGACGACACGAAAGGAGGTATTTTAATGGCGTACGCCGGGATTCGATCCGAGCACCCTCAGTACCGAAAGCCAACGCGCTTACCACAGGGCCACTTAGGCCCATGCGAAATATGTTTCTCCAACGAAAACGTTCTGTGGTTTAAAAATACCTTCAAATTCATTCCCTGATTACCAAAGGCCCAAGCAGATGATTTATGATTTTTCAAGAGAGATTTTTCAAACGAACTTTTTCAAGAGCTGTGTCATTCACGTTCTTATTACTTATATTCCTCGAAAGAAAGGAAAATAAAGTAAAATACTATAGATAATTCTCTATTAACGAAATATATATATATATATATATACATACACACACACAGTAGTACCTTGGTACTCGACGTTAATTGGTTCGAGAAGGCAGGACGAGTACCGAAAGAGTTTTTCCCATAAAGGGTAATGTAAACTGAAATAATCCGATACTAAACCCCAAAAATTTCCTATTTTATTAGGCAATTTATAAATTGAAGGGGTCATTTTTTTGTTACATAATCTCAAAACTAGAGACAAATAAAAAAAATAATTCTACAAAATAAAATAAAATTTAACTTCACTTAACCTGTACTGAGAGGAGTTTATGACTTAATGTGATGGTGATGAGAAGTTTTTGCTTGGAAGGGGAGTTCCCTTCCAGTAAAACAACAAGCACTCGAACAGGGGTTCTTTGTTTTTTCTGTCTACCACTGAACGCGATTGTAGATATAGGGAGTTTCGATACAAACCTATCAAGCGGAACTTTGTTCTGCTTACGTTTAAAAATGTTTTAAAGTTCATATTTCGGCTTGCTAGAACTTTGTCAGGGGAAAATTTTGCAATTCAACCCATTTAGAATGCATTTCTTGTTGTGGTGCTTCCACCCTCCTCTCCTCCTCACTTGGAGAAAGTTCCCCAACCTCTATCTGTTGCTGATACCTTTGAAGTTCCTGCAGCACTCCAGTGCATCTCTTGTCTATATTCTTACCCTGACTCTAAGATGTCTTCATTCCTGACTTCCAGGCTCTTGACTTACCACAGACACAACGTCCACTATTGGTACAGCCTCAAAGCTTTCAAAATCCCTCGGAGTTACCCCCCATCTTTGAACGGCAGCGAGGTCAGACCCACAGTTACCACGCTCATTCTTAGCTATTGTTTCATCGTGGTTCTCACTGAATATTGCTAAGTGTATCACTAACCTTCTTCAAACTCATGATGGCTCATACGAACAAACAAAAAAATGAGCTGGAAATGAAAAATGAAAAATTACATGGCAAAATATGTGAGGTTCCACTCTGAGCGCGAGCCTAACGTGTCGGTCTTTGTTTCGTCCAGGGAGACGGGATTGCCTTATGCAGGTTTTATAGCAAGTGTGAAGAGTGACGAGCAAAGGTCGAGTGACGAAACATTTGCTTTCGGGTCCAAATGCGTCGAGTGCCAAGGTATGATTGTGTGTATGTATATATATATATCATACCTAGTTATCAAAAATTAAGGAAAAATCACAAAAAGAGGAATAACACGTTCAAAACTAGGCCAATCTGTTTAAAATTTGAATATGTTGTTAAGTAAAATTTCTGAACAATACTACATTATGCAAAATAGTGGCGCTGAAGACGGAATACGTCATTTGCGAGGAGCATAAAGTGAATGTCTCAGAGGAAGGTGGCAATTTTCGCTGCGAGGCTGAGATTAGACATCTGGCATAGCCAAATTGTAACAATAATCTCCAGGCATCATTTGACCGAATAGCTGCGATGCCGAGCTATTTGGAGACTAGAGGCAGGACAAAGTCAGACAGAAGTGGCCAGATGGCTAAATGTGAGTCCGTCTGTGGTTCATAGAATTTAGCAACAATTTCTAACCGTGGATTCGGCATCCAGGAGGTTCAGCCAAGGACGGACATACGCTACGACGAGTGCCGATGACCGATATTTGTCATTATGCGCACGAAGGAATAGAACCGCAACTCCATGTGAATTCAGATCCTCCCTCGCTGCAAGCTCCGGAAGGTTGGTATCAACGTCAACCGTGCGTAGAAGGCTTCACGAAGGAGATATTTTTACGAGGCGACCAGCTATTTGCGTCCCGCTCACGTCACGCCATAGGCGGGAACGTTTGCAGTGGGCACGTCAACATGTCCACTGGACGCGTGATCAATGGAGGGATGTTCTTTTTACGGAAGAGTCCAGGTTTAGCCTCCAAAGTGATAGTAGGCATATTTTGTTTTGGAGAGAACCTGGAACTCCTTTTCATCCATCACACATCCGTGAAAGAGATGCATACGGATCAGGCAGTGTCTATGTTTGGGGCGGTATCTCTTTGGTTGGACGCACAGACCTCCATGTCTTTCCCCGCGGAAATGTGAAAGCTCACACCTATAGAGATGACATCCTTGATGCTTATGTGCGCCCTTATGCCGGGGCAATAGGTGATGCTTTTGTGCTACAGGACGATAACGCGAGACCGCACAGGGTTCGCATCGTGGATGCTTATCTTGAGCAGGAAACAATTCAGCGCATGGAGTGACCGGCTCGATCACCGGACCTGAATCCTATCGAGCATGTTTGGGCGCTTTAGGACGACGTATAGCTGCTCTCAATCCTCCTCCAAGGACCCTAGCCACGCTTTCAACTGCTTTGCAAGAGCAATAGCGCCCTTTACACGTACGTTCTTTTCCGCGTCAAACCACGATCCCGCGCGATTAAGTGCACGTGTGAAGGTGTCGGAGAGGAAGGGAAAGCTCCTTTGGAGCGTACTGCAAGTTTTCCCGCGTGCAATACCGTACGCTCCAAGCACTCCAAGAGCGTACGTGTAAAGGGCACTATTAGCGCCCTTCACACGTACGCTCTTTTGCGTGTACTTGGAGCGTGCGCGCAATCCCGTACCCTCCAAGCACTCGCGAAAGAATAAAGGGCGCGTACGTATAAAGGGGGCTAATGGCTCTCACTTCCTACCGAACTCATAGACCGCATAATTGACAGCATCACACATCAATGTATGTGCTGTATTGCTTCTCGGGGGATCATACGCCATATTAAAGGTACTTTTCCTATACCAAACTGGCACATCCGATTTGTTCATTGTATACATATGCTAGTTTCTATAACACCATAATTTTCTGGCGATTTCTTTTATGATATTTTATACCTACCTATGTGTTGTATAATGTGTATATGTTTCATTAAATTCTACGAGTAACTTTTCGAGTAATCGCGATTTTTGTAACTTTTCTTTAATTTTTGATAACCAGTGTGTATATATATATATATATATATATATATATATAAAAGAGGAAGAGAGAGATATACATTATCTATACATACACCACACACATATATTTTATTCTTGCGTGTGTGCGCATTTATGTATAAAATTTACTCCCAAGTAAGCTAAGCATAAGCACAATACACTCGGTAATTTATAGACAAAAAGTTTAGAAACATCTAAAGTTTTTAAAAGAACAATATTAATTTTAGTGGTCTGAATTTAATTTAAACATTTTTTAAATGCAGAGAAATTTTTAAAACATTGGGAAAAGAATCTAATTTTGTAGCTTTTAAATACAAAGTAATTCCGCAATTTAATATTTATTTTAAAAGGTTAAAGAGAAATAGGTACTTTTATAGGGATCTACTCTAAGCCTTCTTCGTTCCAGTAAGCTGCTGTCAATATCTGCCCTCCTGACACACTGTACTCCTAAATTGTGAAGCTAAGAAAAGAGAACATACTTAATTTCAAACAAATAAGTATCGATATATTTTTATCCATTTAACCTCATAAAACATTAAAATTTAATAAGCTCAGAGTTAAAAAACAGTTGTATAATATTTCATCACATTAAATGTAACATACCTTCAAAAGATCCAAAATATCAAAATATAAACCATAACATATAAATGAAAATATAAAGCATTTTTATAAAAATGTACAACTTAAAGAATGCACCTGACATATAATGGATATTTTGAGATTATATGTTATTGTAAACACGCTTATTAAAGGAACAAAGGACCTATTTAAAAAAAAATCCAATATTTTACTTTATATACAAAACGAGAAGAATTAATATCATTTTCTACTACATTGAAGGCACTTAAAATTCACAAGGGAGTATTTTGGGGAAAATTAAGACCTATTTATCAAAAAATTCTTCAAAAGTGCTAGACTTTTTCAAAATGCTCCATTGTCATTATTTTCTTCCAATTTCTTCCAAATTTCTCAAAATTGTTAATTAAAGTGTTTGACACAAAACTGTGCCTAATTATTTCAAACCACAAATATTTTCAAATTTATAGACTATGAAATAAAGTAAAAACGTGCGAAAAAAATAAATAACAACCAGATTTAAAAAAAATATATTTAGGGCTTTAGATTCATACAAAAAAAATTTAATACACAAATATGTTTATATATATATATATATATATATATATCTATATATATATATATATATATATATATATATATATATATATATATATGGTAAACTTATATTAAAAAAATTAAGGTTTTTAAATGATTAGGAATGGGCATGGAGCATTTTGAAAAATGTTGGCATTTTAGAAAAAAAAAATTGGAAAACAGGCATTATTCTGCCAAAAATCCTTATTTTGAATTCTAAGGGTCTTCAGTGTAGTAAAAAAGAATGTGTATTAATCTCATTCTGTATATAAGATGAAAAATTGAAAATTAAAAGTTGATTGTAATTCAAGGTTGGAGGTCTCTTGTCCCCTTTAAACAGGATATTAAAAACTTTCTGCTTAAAGAAAAGATCAAGCTGCACTTCTCAAGGGAGATATATTAAGGAATGCATCATTGCTAGGAATTGCAGAATCGAGTTCCCTAGGGAAATTATTAGAATCGAAGACTCTGTTCCAATGGTTGTAGAACCGGGTATTGGAAAGCAGTAATTCTTAGGTTTTAAAAACAACATTTTAATTGGGATAAACAGTTTTACCCCTCTTTGCAATTTATCATTTTCTATATCTTTGAAACACTTTGTCTTAAGCGCGTCCACCACAGTATTAACTAATAGATTTTCTTCAACCGTCTCAGAAGTAAATACTTTCCTACTGTCAAAAGATATACCATCGAGCGCCATTTGCTTCTACTGATTTACATCATAAAATCTTCCAAAGAAACCTTATTTAATGCAGTTAAAGACAGCGAACATATATATAAAACGCGATTCGATGAATCACGTCTATGACGAATTTCTATTCTAGCAGCAAACTGAAAATTAAAACAACCGCGAGCCAAAATTCGGTTGTTTTGGGTTTTAGAAGATTTATCCATTCCTTAAATTTACTTCATTTTTAAAATTTTTTTTCGCTAATGCGGAGGCACTTGGGAAACATTCGCCCTTAACAACACTGCGAGGTCTTGCTGGCTACTTTATTAAGGGAACACCATTTAGGTAAGCCAGCATTGCTCCCTATGAGGGGACAACACGGTAACGTCCAAGCCGTACTAGGGTGTTGAACTCAATCCCACTGCGGAGAAGCTCACGTTAACCACTGTACCATGTGAGAGGGTTACCTTAAAATAAACTAAAACGAAATGCATTTTTACGCGATAAACTAAAATTCTTCCCATTACGAATAAATATATATCTTTCATCAATATTTAGGACAAATGGTTTGTGGTTGATGTCTTATTCAAACCCGGGTAATATTCGGCTACTCGGTTCTCGCAAAACTTGAGAACCGAAACCTGGTTCTGAATTTTCAATCCGGTTCTGCATTTCCTAATCATTACCCCTTTTTCTGTTTGAATGGTACAGTCACAAAACTTTGCTACTTTACTTTTGATACTTTTGATAGTTCTTGATGTTTTAAATACATGGCATTTTATTCTTACCAAACGCTCTTGTTTTATGTCTTTCTGAAATTCAAGTGTGTCAAGGGGATTTTTCTCGTTGCCTCATCATTATAAAGTAGCTAAGCACATGAAGACCTACGCACAGTCTTTATTAGAAATTTCCAAGCATACCTCCAGTGCATTAATCATCATATAAACAATACAGAATTTTCTGAACACGTCACAAATCCAACAACATTCCCCTGTATTACAACTTTATATAAGTATATTACCGAGAATATAACTTATTTTATGCTTTTTACCTCTACCGCATCTTTCGAACTTTATAAAATCAACTGCAAACTAAATTGAATATCCTTTGTCTGCCAGATTCTTTAACACGATATTCTGCAAGCGGCAACGACCAAGATGGTAAAAATTAAAGCAGCACAACCAACTCTAAACACGATCAACCTGATTATTCGGCTACATTCACTCGCTATATCCATAGTATAGCTTTACGCGTTTATTTATTTATTTATTTTATTTTATTATTTTCTTTACTGATACTGTGACGGTGAAGAGCGACGTCACAGTCTCATTTAAATTCCCAGAAATTGATTTAGAATATCCCATAAATGAAAATACCCGTAACTCAACCGGACGTAATCTAACATTATCTTACTCAATCTGGGAGGAAGTCACAGCCTATACTGACTAAAAAGTTCGGCTTTTTGTCATTCGCGTTAAAACAAGCATACGCAAAAAAATGAATCCATCAAGATGTTGAAGGGCATCTAGAGTAGGTAACGTGTTCATCAAACAGTATTTCAATGTGCGTAGATTCAGTATGGGAAGAATTTGCTGTCGAATGCGTGTCTCCCAACTTATTCTAAATATGCTCGAATTGGATTTGCATTGGAAGATAAAAAGATAGAAGAAAGATATTGGAACCCTCATCATGCAATCTGAATCATACTACAACAATTTTAGAATGACGATCTGAGGCATTAACGTCCATGAAGATTTCGTTACTAACTGGATGAATTGTTGCAATCGTTGGGTGAAAATAATTTTCTACAATCCTAAAATAATCTTCGGGTACCTCTTAAACCACCTGAAAATAGAAATACTTCTGAACAAGAATGAAATGCACCACACTATAACATTGCTTTTAGAAATATGCGCGCAGTGCTGATCAGGCAAACAATGCCGCCTTTTTTGCTCGAGACTAAGAGCCACATTTTCTGACTACCATCGACAGTTCAAAGAAGAGACAAACATTATTAAACCGACTACATCAATTATTTTCTCTCTCTCACTCCTTTCCTTAAAAGCCGTACTTTCTGCTTAACGTTGAAAATTCAAAGCAAAGACAAACGTGATTAATTCGACCACATTAGATGTAACATTCGGCAATTTAGGCATACCTATTTCTACCAAAGTTATAACACTGTACAACAAATTTGAACTTTTTCTGTCCTTTAGAAGAAACTATGGGATTCTGCATAAACAAAAGGTGCTTGATTCATATATCAAAACCAAAATGGTCCATGACGTACCGTTTTTGTAGGAGACCCACTTCTCATATTTATAAAAATTGGTTACAGAGAAATGTAAGAGAGGCTTGATTATAGAAAACACAAACACTAAAACGATTTTTTTGGCCGTTTCCTCTTGTAGACATCTGTTGGTGTGTCCTTGATAACAGGACAGTAATATTCAGCTAGCATATTTCCATTCCATCGTCCACTGAAACGCTTTTCAAACATAGAAATGCCCTGGTGAAACCTTTCCTCATGCTCATCACTAATTGTGCCAAGGTTTTGAGGAAAGAAGTCCAGATATGAGTCCAAAAAGTGTAGTTTTAAAGACATATTGCAGCCTATAACACGAAAGCATTTCACCATGTCACTAACAAGATGTTCATAGTTTTCAGCTTTCTCATTTCCAAGGAAACGTGAGCACACTGATTTGAATGCCAGCCAGGCTTCTTTTTCTGCTTGTGACAGTTTATTCTCAAACTCTTCATCATAAAAGACTGCTTTTATTTGTGGGCCAATAAAAAACCCTTCTTTTACCTTTGCCTCACTTAAATTTTTGAATTTGTTCCTCAGATGCAAGAAAGCCACTCCATCTCTGTCCAGAGCTTTTACAAATATTTTCATCAAACCGAGTTTAATGTGCAATGGTGGAAGAAAGATACATTGCGGATTCACAAGTGGTTCATGTGATATGTTTTTGGTGCCAGGAATGAAGTTTTTTCTTGGAGGCCACTGTTTACGGATGTAATGATTTTTCCTGTCACGGCTGTCCCATTCGCAGAGGAAGCAACAGAATTTAATGTATCCCTGTTGCATGCCTGTTAATATCCCAATGACTTTCGAATCTTCACAGATGTGCCATTTGAATGTAGTGTACTCAATTACCTCCAGTATAGCATAACTTCGTAGCATAACTTCGTAAGTTTACTTTGTATTTGTAGAATATGCTACAGGAACAGATGGACAATGCCTTTATGGAGGAGAACTGCTTTGAGACTACGTTTGTACGAGTCAATAAACAGGCGCCACTCTGCTAGATTATGTTCATGTCCCAATGACTGAAATATGCCATTCACATCACAGCAATATACGATGTCTTCTTTTTCCGCAAAATAGTCTACAAAATGGCTTTGTCATCTTTCTAAATAAACTTATTTTTACAGTCTGTTTGAGAGAGTTCCGTACAAGATCGTTAAGTTCTGCCTGTGTGATTTCATGATGTAAACATGTCATAGATGTAGATGGTGAAAGTCAGATCTTGATGGTTTGGGTCATCGGAGGTGTCTTCCTCTGAATCAACAGTATATTTATCTGGAGCTGTAGGTATAGGAAGATCTTAAGAATGAGGAACTGGTCGTATAGCGGAGTGTAAGTTTGGATACTGAATACAATGTTTGGATTTTGAAGAGAACCCTTGACATCTGTCAAACAAAAGTAACAATCCGTTACGTGATTGGTCGGTTGACGCCAAACCGTAGGTACTGCAAATTTCAATCAACTACATTTTCCTTGTAACCAGTTTCTCAGATTCCTGGAACATGAATTGCAGCATATATGTGGAGCCCAGGACTTATCCTGGTCCCCAACTCAACATCCAAAGTACAGTTCATAAGCCTTTCTAACTAATGGTGACAAGCTACATTATTGAGTCTTCAATGTACAGAGCACGTTTGCCGCTACAGTATATATTTCCATTGCTAAAATGTGGGTTTTGGGGAAAACAGTTCGTGGTAAACAAAAAATAATTACAGATTCATTATTTTCAGTCAAAAATACACAAGGAACACACATTTTCATCTGAAGGACATTTTTCATGTTGTACAGTGTAATCGGTCACTTTAAATAGTTTGGAAGTTCTAGAATTAATTATTTTCTCCCACTAAATCTAATGCGTCAAAAGCTTTTATTTCTGCCTGTCAACGGCAACTCAAGGATAAAATTGATTTCTCCATATACATTAACTATTTCTCTCCACTTGTCCAATGCCTTAAAAGCCATCTTTCTGCTTTTTATCAACAGCTCAAAGCAGAGACAAATGTGATTAAACCGTTTGTATTAATTATTTTCTCCCACTCATTTAACACCCGTAAAAGCCTCACTTTCTGCCAACCATTGACAGACCATCGACAGTTCAGAGCAGTGACAAGCGTAATTAACCTGACAACATTAATTTTTTTCCGTTCATCCAATGCGCAATTACGGAATTTATTACTATTCTGCAAATCCAGTTCACAAATAGTCTTAAAATGTGACAGTTACTCTTTTTATATACTAATAAACAGGTGTATAATGTTTTGAAAGAACTCAGAGACCTTCCAATATAATTTTACAGTCACCTTACAACTAAGGGCCCGAAAATCTCTCCGATAGGTCATAAGGTTGCAAAGATAAAACAAATCGTTATTGCAATGAATTAAGAAATTAATGTAAATTAGCCATCGAACTAATATAAAGCCGAACTGAAAAACTGAAAAACTGTTCATCAAAATTTAGCTGCATATGAATTCCTTATAAAAATTTAATTACAACACAATTGTACATTGCTAATGTTTATGTTTATTCATTCATGAATTCATCTACCCTTTCCATGCACAGAAACTTGTAAAATCTGTTTGGATACTGAATACGATATGCTCAGTTTTCTCCATTAGTTTAGTAATTAACTTTTTTTTCACAGTTTCACTACGAGCTTTTGTAGTGAAATTTTGATCTTTAGGGAAAATTAAGATCAATACTACAGCTGTAAAATTTTAAAAGTTTCCTATGCTCACAAAATCAAACACTTCATGTTCTGTTCTTGACAGCAGGACTTTTATATTATTTGGGTAACATTAAAAATTTCCTTCGTAAAGTTTTCTTGTCCTGTTGTGCTAAAAGGATACTTAGCGATTTCAGGTAATGAAAAACTAGCCTGAGCTCGCTTTGATTCATCAGCATTTGAATTAATAGTAAAAGGTCTTCTGATCCCTGATTTACTGCTACAAAATTATTCCCTTGTTAATTTCACTAGGTGAGTCCAAATTAGCGTTAAAGCAAGAAAATTACTGTACCTTTATTATTTGGCGTCTTTGTGAATCAATATCCAGTAATTTACTAGCATTATGCCTCATTTTTTAAGGTAACACTAAACTTTCCAATCTAGTGTTGATCACGGGTCACATAGAAAATTTAAAAAAATTTTAGAACTAGTTCTCAGACATCACTAAATTCTTCTTTATTTTAATTATCGTATATTAAAAAAAATACTTCTCTTACGTTGGATATTTCGAGAACAGAAATACTAAAGAACTATTTCTGAGCTAACTTAATTTTTTGAATTGAAAGGAAAAATTTCATAATTTAGTGATTATTATCGCAAACTTAGCTAATCTAAATAACCAAAATTGGTTTCTAGATAACATTTATTTCTTTAATCTTTAAAACAACATGAAAACCTGCTGTAGTGGTAATTGCTGATGATCAGCATTTGAGAGCGTGCTAGGATGAAGATTGAACACGAGTAAGTTTTAGTAACATTTATGAAGAATTAACAGGTTAATTCTACACGTTTGTGACATAAAATGCCTTTGTTGAATGTTACATACAACGATTTCAAATGATTCAGAATACTAGAGATAAGATGTTAATTATTCATCATTTGAGCGAGTACAAAAAAGTTTTAGACACTTTGTGACATGTTTGTTTACCTGTAGGTCATATCTGGATTATCAACTTTTGCTGAGAAAATGCCTTTTTTGCACCTTCTACCTGTAAGTTTATGAGGATGTGGTCGATATGGGGGTCCATCGGCTGTTACACAGGACACCACTACAGAGTATGGACCGTGGTAATTCACAACCTATTCAAAAAAGTAAATAATTTATTAATGACTGAATGCAACGCTCAAGTTGCTTTCTAAAAGCTTAATGACGAAACTTTATTCTAATCCGAGACACAAAGCAGGTATCCTCCTGACAAGTGGCTCCATGTGTACACGGATGGTTCAGCAGAAAATGCGATAAAAAATGCCGGTATTGGAGTCTATTCTAGTATTTTCAGTATTAGCTGTCCTGTTGGGAGGTACTGTGACAATTTTGATGGAGAGATTGCGGCTATATCACAAGCAATTGATAAATTAAAAGACAGCCAGGACCATAATATTGTGTTTTTTATTGATTCTCAAGCTGCTATTTTGTCGCTTACCAGTTTGAACTATAACGAAAAGGCCCAGGTTCAATCTTGTAGAATGAAGCTTATCGATCTAAAGAAAACTAGAAAAAGCATTGCTCTTCAATGGATTCCGAGCCATTGTGATATTTTGGAAATGAGCAGGCTGATAAACTAGTCAAGGCTGGATCTCTTATGGCCCAGCCTGATTCTCCTCTGCCTCTGCGAAATATTAAATGAATTATTTACAATAAAATGAAAGTAATAGAATGCCCATATATGTTGATACGGCTGTGGATAAGAGGTGGAAATCCTGCTCAACAAGAGTAATAATATCCCTAGTTCCTTGCCTCGGTCTGTTGGAGTTGCTTGCTTTCGTATGACAACTGGACAGGATTATCTACAAAAGCATCTGCATAGGATAGGCATCAGAGATTCAGCTTGTTGCCCTCTGTGCCGCCAGGGTGATATGGATGGTGACCACCTCAAGAACTGCCCCATTGTTTTTAAGTTTTTTACAGACAACTCTGTGGAGGCTAATTTTATCTCACTTTTATATCTTCATCTCTATATTGGACTGCTCGTCGACTGATGGCAGAAATGCCGAAGACGGGCGTAGAATTAAAAATAATAATAATAATCCGAGACGGTTCAAAACGGTTTCAGACTTATGGAACAGGGTGGGTGAGGCGTACTGAGCAAGGAGGAAGGAAAATATTCGAAGCTCACCATCTGGAATTTCAAGTTTATATATATACACTAAAGTGCCAGAGAAAGTGGGATACCTATCTGAAATCTGATAGGTCCACTTCTGGGTCGTAAAACTGCTGAAACGCGACAGGGCATGCATTCCATGAACTTTCAGAGGAAATCTGTGATTTCGGAGGCTGAATAGCATGCCTCCTAAATATCGGTCCATAATTCTATAGTATTCCTAGATTGTGGATCTCTGCTTTGAATGGACATTGCATGGCACTCCAGATATGTTGAGATCTATTGGACAAAGGAACAATTTCATGTTCCAAAACTCGAATAAGTATTCTTTAAACCATAATTTTGTGGCTGTGGATGCGTATGGTAACGCATTCTCTTGTTGGAGGACGCTCCCCATCAGAGTGAACCCATTAGAGTGAATGCATGACAAGAATGGTCGTAACACATCTGAAAGGATGTTAGCATAGCCTTCATCGTCAGAGAAGTTATACATGTGTAAGAGGTTCTAATTCTTGCTAGCTTGACTAGCCCCATACCATTGCCGAGGGACTACCAGCCTGTAAAATCCCTTGTTGACGTACTGGATTCGTTGATTTATGAAGTGTTCTTTATACGTGGACCCTTCCATCTGTCCGAATCAGTTGAAACGAGACTCCTCATTCCAGGCCACTCGTGTCGAGTCTTTAAATGTTCAGAGGTGGTATTCCTGATGAGCAGAGTTCTGTGTCGAGAGGAAAGCAATCGGGTTGGGCGTCGGCTATTAAATCCCTTATCGTGCAATGAACGTTTGTGTAGTTCTCACGTTGATATCAGTAGAGGCCCCAGCATTGAAATGCGATGTTATCAGCATCTAGTCTTTCGACGGCCGCACTTTTCAACACAATATTTAATTATTTCTTTCTTATCCACAAAATATAAATTGAGAGAGAGGATAGTGATTCACCAACAGAGAGTGGATCACCAACGGGGGATGGATTTTCTAGCATTATTACTTTCATACGTAAAAATAAATAAATAAATAAAATTAATAGATAGAAAAGAGAGTGATCGGCCGACGGAGGGCAAGGAGAACTGTAGGCAACTAGGTAGGGAGTCTCCTAATTAATATATATATATATATATATATACACTCATGGACAAAAAAATTAGCGCACCAAGAAATAATTGCGAGATTATAACGAAACTTGCAATGAAGGTACATGTCGGGGAGATATGCAAATGATTAGAAATGCAGCGTGATTGCGCATTACGTATAGCCGGTAGAGGGCGTTGAACATCGTAGTCTGTGGAGTATAAAACAGGTAACCAAAGCTTGTTTGAGTGTGCTGAATCATTTACAAAGGAAGAGCTGAGATAGACATGCCATTACGCCGTGTTCGAAGACAAATAAGCAGTTGTCGCAGTTTGAGAGGGGGAGAATCGTCGGGATGATGGAAGCTGGGTGATCAGCTAGGCGAGTAGCTCGTCAATTAGGCCGCTCTGATTGTGTTGTGAGGAGGTGTTGGGACCAGTGGACCCGAGAGATGTCATGTACACGAAGACCAGGCTCAGGACGCCCTCGACAGACCAGTCGTCGAGAAGACCGCCACATCGTAAGAAATGCACGCGTACAGCCAACTGCTTCATCGGCCGCCATCCAGGCACAGGTAGCACCTTCACTAGGGGCCTCTGTGGCTTCTCGAACCATACGAAGGCGCCTGGCTGAAGGACAGTTGGTATCGCGGCGCCCATTACGTGTACTGCCCTTGACGCCCACCCATCGACGCCTCCGTTTGGAGTTTTGCCGCGCACGAGGAAACTGGACTGCAGCGGAATGGAAACAGGTCGTCTTTAGCGGCGAATCCAGATTCAATCTCGGCAGTGATGACAATCGTGTTCGTGTGTGGAGAGCCCGTGGTGAACGCTTCAATCCTGCCTTTGCTGTACAGAGACACATCACTCCCACAGCTGTTGTGATGGTATGGGGTGTCATTGCCTACAATACACGGTCACCCCTAGTATTGTTCCGTGGCACCATGACAGCCCAGCGGTATGTTCATGAAATCCTGCAACCACATGTGTTGCCACTCATGCAACGGCTCCCAGGAGCCATTTTTCAACAAGACAATGCTCGGCCCATACGGCAAGGGTGTCACAAGACTGTCTCCGCACTGTTACTACCCTTCCTTGGCCTGCCCGATCCCCAGATTTGTCTCCAATCGAGCATATCTGGGATCATTTGGGACGACGAGTTGGGCATCCCACGAGTTTGAACGAACTAGAGGCAAGGTTACAGCAAATATGGAACGAAATGTCTCAAGACATCATACAGAACTTGTATGACTCAATGCCCGATCGTATCGCATCGTGCATTCGCGCTAGAGGGGGTCCAACGGAGTATTAACTCCTCCTATATTTTGCCCTTTTCTCTGAAATAAATTATCCTTTTTCTTTGATTTTCTTATCATTTACTTATATCAAAGTAGTCATTACGTATGTAAAATTTCGTTTCATTTTGACGACTCCTTCTTGGTGCACTAATTTTTTTGTCCATGAGTGTATATATATATATATATATATATATATATTATATATATATATATAATATATATATATATATATATATATATATATATATATTTAGCTCATATCTGTAATATTTTAGGTGACAGGTTTTCATTTCGTTTAATTTTCTCGCAAATTTTACATTATTCTTTCATCTGCACCAAAAAGAAATGGATACATAGAGATATTTTCCAACAGGGGGCGAGGCTCAGCAGGTTGCTAGCAGGGATCACCTTCATTATATATGTAAAAATTAGCTCAGATCTGTAAAGGTCACGTTTTTCGTTACGTTTTATATAACGGCAGGTGGGCCCCCTTATGCGGCTACTCCCCTTTAGTGGATGGCATCCCAGTGATGGCCTAGAATAGTAGTGCGCAAACTGTGAGTCGCGACCCACAGAAGGGTCGTGAAAAAAACTGAAGGGGTCGAGGAGAATCTGATGTAAATTTATATCATACTAAAGCCTTTAATTAAAACATGCTTTAAACATTGTATAATTACATATGTTATGGAAAATGTCCTAATGTGAGTCAATAACAACATCCGGCTAGCTGAACATGGACTTTATGACAAAGGACATCTTGACATAAAATAGGAATATATAACAGACGATCACACATTTTAAGAACACACACAATTATCATATAGTGACAGGAACACACGATTACATTGCTAACATCAACAGCTTCGGCATTTTACACCTCCTCACTGACTCGTCAGGGACACTCGTTTTCCTTGCATTCCAGTGAGCCTATTACACAGACCTACGAAAAAAAAATTTTTTTGCGCGTAGGATTTTAGAAATGATTTTAACTATATTTGGGACGCTGAATCTAAATAAGAAATAAGTTTTTCTCTATCATATCTACTTTTCTAGATACAGTAAAACCTCGTGTTTCCGGACTAACTGGGACCATAAGCAATCCGGACAATCGAAAATCCGGATAATATGGGTAATAAGCAATACAAAATCCATCCTTAACTAAGAATATTTATTTTGTTTTGTAACAAAATTACATAGTATTGTTTACAAGACATTAAAAAATATGAAAATAACTTTTCACATCATTTCTTAACAAAGAATTGGTAAGTCTAGTGAAGCTTTCTTAAACCCAACAAAAAGCATTTAATTTCCATAATGTATTGTACAATCTATGCAGGAACTGTACATTGAATCAAACTAAAAAGCGAATATTTGGCGTACTTGTAGTTACGTTCTTGCTATCATAGTTAAAATTTTTTATCTAATGTGAACATTAAAAAAACTAATGTCTATAAATTTGTTCCGGATTATGATCCGGAATTTGATCCGGATCAACGAGAGCCGGATAAACGAGGTTTTACTGTACATCCACTTATCTATCAATGTTTATTTCTATTCAATACATTCAAGTATAGGTGATTTGTCCTCCTGGGAAAAATGGGTCTTCCTGAATATTTTCCAGATGATTGGCGCCTATTTATTGACAGCTCAAAGCGAAGTTTAAAATGTGCCCTTCTACACAATGGGAACAAATATGGTTCAATACCAATTGCTCACTCAACGAAAATGAAAGCAGAATATGACACCATAGCTTTGGTCTTGGATAAGATAAAGTATCATGAACATCAATGGGTGATTTGTGTACACTTAAAAATGGTAAACTTTCTCCTTGGACAGTAAAGTGGCTACACCAAATATCCTTGCATCGTGTGCCTCTGGGATAGGAGAGAAAAAACACACCACTGGGTTAGAAAAGAGTGGCCTAACAGAGAAAACATGGACGTTGGGGAAAAGAATGTCATTAACGACCCCTTAGTTGGACGAGAGAAAATCATCTTTCCTCCACTGCATATCAAGCTGAGCCTAATGAAGCAGTTTGAAAGGCTCTTTATAACAACGGATCATCATGCTTTGCATATAGATGGTAAAATGCCTAAGTTGAGTAAGGAAAAAATTAAATCAGGAATATTTGACGGCAGGATCCTTAATAAGACAACTCATTAAGGATCCTGCCTTCATAAATTTCTTTAATGAGGCTGAGCGAAAAGCCTGGACTTCATTTGTTGCAGTTATCGGAAATTTTCTGGGCAAAAGCTGAAAACTATGTTGAACTGGTAAACGAGATGCTAAACAGTTTCAGATCCCTTGGGTGTAACATGTGTATTAAGGTGCACTATTTACACAGCCACTTAGACCATTTTCCTGAAAATTTAGGAGACACCAGTGAGGAACAGGGTGAAAGATTCCACCAGGATATTAAAAGTATGGAGGACCGCTACCAAAGAAGATGGGATTCGTACATGATGGCAGATTACTGCTGAGATTAATGCTGAGTTCCAAAATACATTCAAGAATGTCACGGAAAAGTAGTTTGAGTTGGTTTCAGTGACTAGTTGGTTTCATTGATGACTTTTTACTCTTTCTTGCTCTTTGTAATTAGATAAGTACTACTGCAATATTCTCTATGATTTTTTTTCCTTTGACATTTAAAAATATAATAATAAAAAATTCCGTGTTTAGTTTTTTATTTGATCCAAGGATTTAACTTAAAATAGTGCAACGTATATTTCACTAAAATGTTATATCTTAGAAATTCGAGTTCCTAGGCAAAAACTAATGCCATATTCAGCGCATCATACTCCAAATACCCCGGCACTAAAACCACTGTTGGCCTGTGTTATCCATACTCGGGGGGAGAAAGGTTAGGGTCAATGGGACGAAAATAATATTTGTTACAATGTTTAATATTTTATTTATATTTATATATTAAAATATGTAATATTGTTAAATAAGGTGTCAAACAGTCTTAAAGGGTACATTGCTTCCATTCACGTTTATCTATAAGTGCGAGACTGAGTTTTCAAAATGAGTAGCTATAAAAAACAAACAACGATTATATGAGAATGACATTCTTAAATATTTCACAGAATAGTGAGCAAATACTATATGAGGTACAGGTTCATTCTTCTCACTGATTTTTTTTCTAGTTTAATTTTATAAAGATAAATGAAGTTTATAATTTTCAGTGCTTAAATATGAAGCTTATTAATTTTAAAATCATGCTCTTTTTAGTTTTGATTTTTGCCAATTTTTACCAAAATGAAATAAAAATAGTACATATCAATATTTAAATATGAAGTTTTAGTCACATGAGATTTAGAAAAATACAGTGGCAGAAGGTAAGGAAGACTTTTTTTTTAAATTGTTACTATGCAAAATAAATTCCCTCCCAAAATTCATTGATTTTTCAAATAGTTTCTCAAAAATTGTTTTTTCGTTTTTCCATACTTTTGGTAACATTTTCCTAATTTTTCTCTTAAAAAATGCTCTGACCAATAAATTTTCATTGACATTGCTTGATTTTTCACTTAAAGAAACATGGGTCGCAAGTCGACAAAAGTTTACGCACCACTTCTCTAGAACACGAACGAACGAACACACACACACACACACACACACACACACACACACACACACACGCACGCACGCACACACGCACGCGCGCACACACACACACACACACATAATATATTATGTATATATATATTAGGGCGGAGCGTGAAAAAAAAATTGATTTCGTTTTTGCCCTAGTGCGGAAAAGTTGGGTACTGGTGGGTTGGTCACGTGTGAAAAGTTTCGGGAAAAACAAAAAATGTCTTCCATTTCCATTTCGTCCGTGATTTTTAGCGTATAGTTAAAAATGTGTATTTACATTGTTTAGTATGCACCTCGTCCTTTTGTTCTTAAATAAAATACAGAGGTAATTTGAAACTTAGTACAGAAAGGCGGACACACTGCGTGCGGAAAAGTAAAGAAATATTTTGGCATGAAAACATTGTCAACAATAACTTTAGAAACGAAGCTTAAAACCTTCGTGAAAGACTCATAGAAATTGTGTTCGACATTTCTTCATGTAAGTGTGTTTCTTTTAACAAATGTTCTTGCCGAAAGCATAAAAGGATTCCTGAAATGGAAAGAACTTTTCTTATAGACCAACGGGCACTTAGGCATATGTCCATAGGCGCAGTTGACTTAAAAGAAACTGAAAAGCTAAGGAAACGAGCCGATAGGAAGCAGAAAGAGACAGAAGCATTGAGTCTTAAAATAAACGTTTCGCCATCTGTTACTCCCTCTAGGCTCAC
The DNA here is from genome assembly GCA_907164885.2 of Dolomedes plantarius. Classification (NCBI taxonomy): domain Eukaryota; kingdom Metazoa; phylum Arthropoda; class Arachnida; order Araneae; family Dolomedidae; genus Dolomedes; species Dolomedes plantarius. Next base: position 48,646,259 of record OU015500.1, on the reverse strand, counting down.
ATTTCCTGATCCAGATTCTGACGTGAATCCACATAACTCCGATAGTGATACAGATTACTTGAAGCCTTCCACATCCACATCCAGGATGACTCAATCTGAAGGGGAAAAGACGTCACGATCAAGCCAATACCCAGCAGTAGCTATAGCTTGTGACAGGACCGGATTTTCAGATAGAGCTGGAGCCATTATTGCAAGCGCTGTTTTGGAAGATTTCGGGATGATTACCGAAACAGACACATTTAATGTAATTGATAGACATAAAATAAGAAAAGAGAAGAAAAAAATTCGGATAGAATATCAGCAAGGAAATGAAAGACAGGTGGAACCACTGAAGGGACTTTATTTTGACAGAAGGAAAGACAAAACTCTAATGCAAGAGAGCGTAGGGAGAAAGATGTACCAGAAAACAGTCCTGGAAGAACACGTTACAATGATTAAGGAACCTGGAAGCAAGTACTTGGACACATAGCACTAACCTCGTCATCAGCTTTGAGAATTTCTCAAATGATGCTGCAATTCATGGAGAATAAGAATATTGACATTCATCAACTAGTAGCAATAGGGTGCGATGGAAGTCGTTAATAGTGGCTATAAAATCGGCGTAATTCGCCGTTTTGAGGAAGCCATTTGGAAACCCTTGCACTGGTTTATCTGCCAGTTATACACAAATGAGTTGCCACTCCGATATTTAGTGCAGCATTTGGATGGTGGAACGAGTGACCCTAATGCAATTTCTGGTCCTATTGGGAAAAATTGGCAAATTGTGAAAACCTCCCAGTTGTGAGATTTGTAGTCATTTCGAGCGAATTTCCGAAAATCGACATAAAGGATCTTAGCTCAGACTAGCGATACCATTGGGATATTTGTCAAGCTGTCACAAATGGAAACTGCTCATCAAGTTTGTCACAACAGCACCCTGGGAAAATGTCTCATGCACGTTGGCTAACAACTGCAAATCAAATAATGCGTTTATACATTAGATCTTCAGAGCCTTCAAACCAAATTCAAACTCTGGCAGAGTTCATCATGAAAGTGTACGCACCCATGTGGTTTACAGTCAAATTAAATCCGTATTGCACGGATGGTCCACGAAATTTGCGGAAGACAATAAACGTCTCTCGTTATCTTAAAAACGAATTAAGACTGCAGTAGATCCCATTATCCAGAGAAATGACTATTTCGTCCACCCTGAAGCAATAATCTTTTCAATGATCACAAACGACAGACAGACACCATTCGAGAACTTGGACTACGTAGGATTTTACAAGCAAGAAAGGAAAAAAAGGAAGGAATCAGACACTACAACATTCCGTCACTCAACTTCGAGGGAGTTTCATATATAGACCTTATTGATTGGCAGAAATGTAATTTTCCGGAACCCCCAATAACATCTCACTTGACAGAAGATGATTTGAGAAATTTGATTTCCAGTGGAGAGTTTTTAGCTCAACACCTGGGAAGTCTAAAATTTCCTTGCCATACCCAAAGTGTTGAACATTTCGAGTCACAGAGGTTTCTACTGCTGTGTGTGGAGAAAATAAGCATGACGGTTTAGTTAGAACCCGAACAGAGTCGAGAAAAGCTATGCCATCATTTGAAACCAAATTAGAGTACCGAGTAAAACCGGAATAACTGAAAGGGCAAAGGTGTTAAGGGCCCATATGATTGGGTGGATAGTTAGGCACGGATGGAAATCGCAATGCAGCCACCTCCCCGTGATGAGTTCTGGATTTTTCTGAATTTTATTTCAGAAAAAAGCGAAAAGCTGCATACAAAACAATGGAAATACACATTTTTAACTATATGGTAAAAATCTGCTAAAAATCACGGACGAAATGGAAACGGAAGTTTGAAATATCAGAACAATTATTCGAAATCTAACCAAACTCAAAACATAAACAATCTACCAGTACATTTCACTTCACTGTAGAAGGAGTAGAAGTGTACATAAATAAAGTACAAGAATTAAATATAAATTTCTTTGAAATTTAAAAAATAGTATAAATTAATTTGGGGAAAAAACGTGCAAGAAAGCCAATTTACATTTTAAAGGAAATTGTTTTCATGACAACCTGCTTGAAAACGAGATTTTGAAAACAAACCAAACCAAAAAAATTATCTCCTGTTCTAATTAAGATAGAAACATGATTTAAATGTCATTTTAAGCGGAAAAATATTACATTTTAATGCAATATTTTTTTGAAAAACTTGAAGATTTTTGTGTCCTGGAACCCCTGAAAGCTAGCGACGAACCGACCCTCTCAAGTCGAACAATCTAGCTACACATGAACTGTCGGTTTTTTCTTTTCTTTTATTTTTCGAATCCCTTTGATCGTTACATCACAAATCAGTGCAGCTCACAATAAAATTGTTCTGAACATCCTCATCCCATTTAACGATCAGTAGTCAAAGTGCTTTCACGCGTATATTGTATGTCAACTTTTTATTTATTAATAATTTAATGATGATGACTATTATTATTAAGTTTTTACTATTATATTATTTAAATTATCTATAGCGTAAATACGAGCATGAAGTAATTATTATAATTATTACAAACCCCTTTTTTTAGGACAGCCCAGAAAACGTTTGTTTTCATAACTTGACGCATTCTGTTGCCGTCGAACATGTATTCGGGGAAAAACTTAAAATAGAATAAACGCTGCTAACAAATCGTTGCAATCATCCGGACTCTCAAAATCGGCAGTGGTATCATTACAGGATAGC